>JAHWXV010425259.1:0-20458 GCA_024586415.1 Phrixothrix hirtus
TTAAATTCCCTTTAATAATATTTTGATAAATACTGTTAATTAATTATTGAAATAGTAAATAAGTCCTAAATAGTTCATAATTAAAAAGAAACCGTTACAGCTTATTTAAATCAACGCGCAATCAATCCGGCGAGGGATGGTCAAGCTACACTCCTTAAAATGTATATACAATACTGCGCGCCCAGTTAACCTCGGATTGTCCTATTACTCTAGCAACGAATGCGTGACTAGGACGGTGATTTTACTTAATGCTTGGAGGAGACTTTGTGCCCGCTACTGATGCAACTCGAAGCAGAAACGTGTCGCAACGGCTGCAGTTTCGCAACCCGTTACTGATGCAACCATAATTGAGAACGACATAAAGTATTTATATTCAGTGGCAGGTTCACCCCCTTATTGTCGACGTTACTGATACTACTGGAGGCAAGGAAGCGTTTTGACGTACTGCGTCGGACATAATTCGTTACTAGAGCAACCAGAATCATGCTCAATGTGATGTCGTTGTATGTTAGTGCGGTTAGTAATGTATATTAACCTTTCTGCAGATGCAGTTCAGAATAAATACAGGTTCCGGCTCCAAGAGTCGAATTAGCTCAGTTACTGAAGAAACCGTAGTCTAATTCGGCGTGGCAGTTTTCCTTTAGAAGAGTTCTCGGTTATTGAGACAAAGTACTTGGAGCTATGTCAGGGTTAGCAGTCTGAATGTTAGAGCGGCGGTGGGTCAATAAGACACTCCGCGAGCATCGCTAAGTTTTGTGTATCAAAATGCTTGACCTTTCAGACAGGCTACAGTAACAATAAAATCTAACAACGGTATCGGCATCCCGCCTAACGCTAGAGGCGGACTTCTAAAATGGACCTTTTTTCTCAGCAGAATTGCAGTCCATTTATACCAATTCCAGTGCATTCTTTCTTTGTTCGGTGAATGATGACTTTACCTTGTCCTTATATTGTTTTGTCATTCATGATAACTAAAAAGTAACATGGCTTATATATTTTAGTTCGCTAACATTTCGCAACGTTACGCAGTATTTAATAATTAAATTAGCATGGTTAATTTAAGTACAAATCGGTTGGTTTGAATTATTTCTTAATTACCATCATAATTATACAATCTGAACACGATTTTTGCAGTTATCTATTGGTACTATAAACTAATTATGCGGTGTTGAATTTTGTTAATTATAATGTTATAGTAGGTTTTATTTAATTCTTAATATATGTAATTGGTTCGTCTAATTTACACTTTGGTAAAAGAAAAGAGCCAATCTTTATTTACATGACGTTTTAAATAAGAAGTTTGCGTTCATACACTTGCTTATTTCACACTTTAATAACGGAAACATGCGTAAAATTGTGTCAATTGTTTTAATCGCGTTCTACGTTAATTTTCTACGTTTTATAAAAACATGACACTTTTAGACCTACATTAACTAATCTGTTCAAGCAATCGCGTGTGGCTCAAAGGATGAAATTTGGTCGTCTGTTTATGTGTGTGCAAAATGTTATTTCGTTTTGAACTCAATATAAAATATACAGAAACATATATTTAACTTAGATTGTAAGCGCGTCTAAAAATATGAAGACTTTATTTGTAATTTGGGAACACCATATATATAGGAAACTATTAACCTAATAAGAGGTGTAAAATACCTGTGTTGTTTCAATAACGAAACCTACAAATAAGGATTGTTTTGTCATAACAATCTCAGTTTATAAGAAATAACTTTTTAAAACCTCTGGTTCTAAAATGTAAAATAATTCAATTACAACTGCTTACAAATGCAAGTTCGTTTCTAAAAATATCTGGCAATCGAGAATCTCCCCCCTTGCCCGTCTATTTTAAGGCAAAGGAGACTTAGCGTTGATTATTCATTAGAGTACCGAGCTCTTGTACACACATACGTGGTATCGTGAAGTGTCATAGCCGTTCCAGAATAATATATTCGAATTAGTTACCCGTCTTTGTTCATCGCAGGTCTGAAATCAGAAAGGGTTCAGACTATCAGGCGCTTCAGCCAATCAATTAGCAATGGGTCAAGAATTCTCTATCCCGTCCAGTTAGACCAAAAGGGGTCGTTGGATGCTTGGACAAGTACCTTCGATACGATCAATTTATAGAAACCCTGACTGGCATTTTCCGCTATTAAAGGTACCAAATCCATATTTTTAGTGACTAACAAATCACTGGCGAAGTTGCTCACGTCAAGTGATATTGGGACATTTCAATCTTAATTTATGTAAACTTACTTATTTAGATTTAACGTAAAGAAATGATGATTGCTTAGGACAACGTTGCATTAAGGAAGGAGTCAATAGCGCGTTTTCGATATTTTTTCAATTAAGTAATTAGTTGTACGATAATTAAGTATTTAGTTTTTGGGGATCCCTATTTTTCCTTTTATTATTTATCTTAGAATAAGGACTTTATCGCTATTGGTGAATTACTTATGCACATTAATGCAAATGGCATGTAACTTTTATTTCCATTGATTATAATTATTTATGTAAAAAGATCTAAGATCGTTCTTATTTCAAATATCTAATAATTGTAGGACCATGGTCTAATATTAAATTTTCTCACAGGAATGTAATAAGTTTAAGTATTTAATTAACGCGCACATATTGTAAAGTCTGATGTAGCACTTATAGCACAAATTCTCCAGTCGCGTGCAAGAAACCAAGTTCTTAGTAAGTATTCCGAGTACAACCATTTCTTGCACGGGTGGAGCATAACGACCTTGTCCGTATCCTCCAAAGCTTACTTTTAATATCGACCGTACGTCTAAAGATAAGGTGGCGCCCAAAAATATTAGGACTTTTACCCGAAGTTTGACTTATAAAAGCCGTTGTGAAATTCAATTTCAAGTTCTATGAATATAATTTTAAAACCCCCGAACTCCATTGTTGCTGCCGGACTAATGAACTATTTCAGAAACCATAACGGCGTTAACCTCTACCACCAGAGGCCTAAGATCCATCCAGTACCGATATAAGATATATTAGTAATATGTGTTCCAAATTTATAGATAAATGCAACAAGGTGCTACATCCTTTGCTTCATTTACTTTACACCTAATCCAACATTTATTCAAATTGCGATCATAAATTTTAATTAATCTTCATGTTAAAATTACACATTAAATACTCGAAATGTACACGTTTTGAATATTAAATAAATTTGTCATATATATCGTGTGGATCGAAATAAAAAGTTTAGTTTAACTCACAATTTAATATGAAATTGTACAGTTTTATAGCAAAGTTCACTTTATTGTTTTCTATAGAATTATCAAATCTTTCTGGCTCCCTTAATGGCCAGGATGGGTAGGAACGCGTTTTATTTCTATCAAAACCCAAAAATTTCTTACAGGATTAACTTTTATTTATTAATATCCCGTTATTGGTAAAACGAATTATCACTTCTAAAAGAAATTGTGCGAGGCATAATGTGGTCAATGAAGTGAATTCTACAGAAAACTAAGGCGTGTTTTAGCAAAATTAACGATACAATTGCCTATGTGTAAAAAATTCAGCTGAGATTTTATGTTACTAGATCAATCAATACATTCAGGATTCAACCCTTGGGAAACTTTGGACTCTTTTTTTAACCAATATGCATATTATTAAAGTGTGATTAGGGTTGCTTATATTAATTCAAATAAATATGCAGGATACCTGCGAAAAATCATTATTTAACGCACGTGTACAAATTGCTTTAGTGAGAACTATTCCAGCTTTGTTTATGCAAAATCGAGTTACATTTCCTGCGTCATAAGCAATACTATTTAATTATGTTTGTAGATTTATATCCATCAACTATTTTAATTGTCATAGCTAAAAGGTTGTAAAAACAGTTTTATGTTTTACAGCATTTTAACAAAACTTAAATAATAAATAATACAGCTAATAACAACTGTTATGCTTTGTATACATACGTGACCTACAAACTAACTAACAGGTGGAACAATTGTCTGCAACAATAGTTGTTTATGTTTAGAAAATAATTTTATTTCCATACGTCAATACTAAATTGATTCCTATAAACTTTCAGTTTAGGTTACTATGATCGAAATAGTTTATTTACATTACATCCGCGCATAACAATGACTATCTTAAACAAATCGTACAAATAATTATAACCTGATTTACACTGGATTTGGAAAAAATTCAAAGAATCATTTTGTTTTTAGCTACAGAACGGTTGAAATTTAGAATTTCGATTAATACTCTTTATTAATAATTAATTTTTCGTAAAAAGTTATTTACGTTTGCTTTATAGTAACAGCTCGTATTAATTAATAGTTGTCATGTCATTAAACAGCTGTAACATATAGAGTGAAACAAAATTAGGTGGAAAACAAATAATAAGGTTTATTCTATGGTGTTTGTGTTGTACTCGTATTCCACTTTATAACTAAATTTACTTAAATATAATCTTTTTTCGTTTAGATAGTTTGAGAACCCTCAATGGGAAAAAATTTAAATACTAATTTAAATACAGATTATTGAAAGCCAGTAAATGCTGAAACCGTTAGAAGGAAATGGGTTAAAATGTTTGACACTCAAGCTCCTGCATTCGTCAGAAATTTGCTAGAATTTACTTAGTGGTTAATGTCCAAAAAACTGGTTGACCCAAAACAGAGGATCACAAATAACTTGTTGCCGAAGCATTTACTCACAGCCCAAACAATTTACCAAAACATCATCAGCAAAATTGAGCAATTCTCAAATCTCTATTATACCATTTCTGAAATCTATTTCGCTAAAACTATATCGTACACGGCTAATCCATTGCTTATTGGAGAAAGGTCCAGGCGGGCGGCAGGAATTTAAATGGAAGAAAATCGAATGGTTTTGGATAACATTGTGTCGAACGATGAAGTTTCTTTTAAGCTATCATGTCATATTAACAGACCTAACTGTGTTTACTGAAATAGTGACAACATTAACATTAGAACACTATTAAAGCGGTCTTATGTGACGGTTTGGGTCGGCATTGCAAGTTTTAGTTTTCTAGGACCAATTTTTTTTAATGAAAGTATATCAAAATTCTAAAGAATCAAGTTGTGCTACAGATACAATGATAGTCTAATTTAGGTGACCATCTATTTCCAACAACATAGCCGAGAGAGACCCCATTTTTTGGCCAACATATTTACTTGACTTTATCCAAATGGATTTTTTCTTTTGCAGACTAGTGAAAAACAAAGTTTATAGTCGAAAACTGCGAGGTGTTGGTGATATGAAAAATTACATCAGAAATGCATTTCAAAAAATTAATATACAAACTGACTTGTTCAAAGATGTATATCAAAGCGTGAAAGCTTTCAAAGTTGTGTAAATTGTATTGCACTATTGTGTCCAATAAAATTTCAGTGTATATGTTATAATTATTTATCAGAATTTAATTCTACTAGCCAGTATAATACTATCCGCCTACTTTTGGTTTACCCAACATATTACAAAACGCACAACAATATTGATGATCAATCAATTGGTTCAGATTAACGTGTAAGGTAGGGATCAAAACCTTAATTGCAAGCTTCAAAACCTATAGACTGTTGAAAAACATCTATGACGCATTTGTTGTCAAAAGAAAAGCTCTTGTTCCCGAACACCCTGTATAACAATACATTATATCAATAGTATAAATTTTACTTAATTTTCTATATATATTGTCATGATATTGTCATCAAGTATGTAAAATTTTCCAAAATTGTAATGGGTAAATACCTAAGGTGGAAAGATACATAGTAATACAACTAATTTATGTTATATAATTGTTTTTGTGTTAACAATGCACTAAAATATAATATTTAATTATTACCTAGCCAAAATTCTGATTTATAGGCAACCAAACATGCACGTTACAAATTTTCAATAAATACACTTAATTTTTGTATATTTTTATTAGAATTATTGCAGTACATGTTTCTACGCCCTTATAATTGCAAATCAAAGAGGACGCATTCATTTATTTAACACATAGGTGTCTAAGTAAGTTAAAAAACGTTTTCGAATTTTTATTAAAGATGGAATTGGTAATATATTGATTGAAATGGCGAAATATGGTTCCATAATTGTTTTCGTAAAACACATCATTATTTGGAAGTTAGGGGTTAATTTAGAGAGTTTTCTATTTGCATACAAAACACACTAGATTTAACATTTCGATTATTAAAAAAAAAGGTTCTCGTACTGCTGCTTTTATGATAATCAGATTCGAATTATTTCTTCTGGTAAGCTCCAAATTATCTTTTACTTCAATTACGGGTGTGTTACTCTTTTATTGCTAGTTTAGTTTTCTAAATTTAGCTATGTAGACATTGTCAGTTGATTCTATTGTCAAATTTTCATACTGATTAAATCACACTTCCACCAGAAAAGATGTGATCGTTACTTCTTTTTTATATATAATTGATTCAAGCGGTGATTTGAATTCTTAGAAAAGATAAAACCAAGAAATTTTTAAATGTGATTAGGTTAATTAGTGAATGTTTTGATAGGAGCTAGAAATTTATGAGTTATTTAGCTGTGATTAGGTGTAACACTGTTATTACTAGAACTAAAGGTAACAGTACTTAGAATATTGATTACTAAACAACGAAAGACGTGTTAAACGAAATCTTATATTTAAAGCTATTTAAATTAAATTAGAAGTTGATTTGGCTACTAGGATCAGACTCGTATTAAATTTAAGTAAGTGACACTATGAACTTTGTTTTTTTAAATTATGCTAATGAAAGTCATAAATGAAGGGTCAGAGATTTTTGGAACCACATTTGGGTTGACTTGTTAATCTTTAGTATTGAGTAGTTAAACCTTTTGCATTGAATTGTTAAAATCTATGTATTAAAATATTATTTCTGTTAAAGTAAGGTAATTAAAAAGGTGTGTTTTTATCATAATTAGTTATGTGATGTTAGAAATTTTAAATTAAATGTCTGGTGGTTACAAGTGTTTTATATTTTGAATGATAATTGAGAAGTCATCAATCCTACAAACTTAATTGTAAGTGAAGGAATTTACCTACGTGGATGAAAGACCTCTGAGTTATTATAAACAATTGAAAGTAGATGATGTTATTATTACATTGAGAAAGTTAGCCGATGTGTAAAAAGTTTATTAATAACGAGAAAGGTCCTCATTGTGCCGGAAAGAATCTGCAAGCTATTAATAGATACATATAAGTTAATTATTTGGAAAGTACCTATTCTGTCGAAAGTTATTAACATTTACCTAAAGACGGAAGAAAATTAATTATTGGTTTAAGTATATATTCTTATAAAGAAGTCATACTTGGTGTATTTAAAAATTGGAAGCAATATTTGGATGAATATCATTATTTAAATTTCCGATGATATTCTTTGATTACACAGAAGTCTATAGAAGCCTACGAATAAAGAATACTAAGGAACAGCTCTAAATACGTAAAATTGTGTATAAATGAACTAAACAATATGGCGGCAAAATATGTTTTGCGCATGTATTCAAAACGCCAAATTTGTGTTGACTATTCTATCATTGGCGTACATACAAAAAATGATTTAAGGTAAAAAAATCATGAGTTGGTACATAAACACTGCTATTTATATTTTGTGATACTCATAATGAACATTTTCAAGATTTATCGGTGCTCGATGTATTAGCGTAAAATGCAACTTACATCTACATTTTATATACTGGACTGTTAGGAATTATAGTTACATGTACCTGCATGAAACAGACTTGCATGGAAATATAGTTTTATGATATTAGCACAATGTGACCTTGGTAATTACACATATTTGTAAAAGATACATTTTGTTATCGAAATCTTGAACACAGTTCGAGGTCATAGCATATCTTAAAATATACGTGATTATAATATTAAATATTATTTTGTTTGAATCTATCCAATTTTATAGCTAATATGACTGCATTCATTTTAACAATCTGAAAACTTACTGCTCATGATTTGTTAATTTTTAACAATTCTAAGGAAATTTAATTAATATAAGATCGATTTTGATACAAGTATTTTGAACTACCTAATGATATCTATTGAGATGTAAGTTCATAATAACGTAAACAATTTGTGCAATGTTTTTTACTTAAGAAATAAAAACGTTATTTAAAAATTCATACGCACGCCTATGTGTATGTAAATAAAAATATAACGTTGATGACCTTTGACGTTTGTTATCAATATTAACTTATTATATATACAAAATAAGTGGATATTTTTAAATTATTGTAAATATTAAAGAAAGTAAGAATTAAATGTTAAATGCGGCAGAAGCAAATTAGCTGGCTAAAACTTACCTGTAGCGTTTTTTTAATACTTCCATTGGTACAACCGCAAGGGGCACATACAGTCATGGTTTTTGTTAATTTACAAAGAAATACCTTTATTAAATCAAACACAATAATAGAAACTTTCACAACTTAACACTTCACCGATGAACTAGCAAAGATGGCGTCAACCGGTGGTGGTGCTTCTGCGCTGGCTACATAAATTTGCAATAGTTTGAATAGGAGGCGCGCTTCCTTAGCATTCTTTATTTGTAGATAGACGCTATCTGGCAACTTTGAGGTTAGCTAGCATTTTTATAGTTTGGAAGTTAAGAGACAGGGGTAGACTGCCAATCAAATTTATTTTGAATTAATTTTATTTAAAATTATGTTTACATCTTTGCAAAATTTTGACATCACAATTGAAACAAATTTAATTCTTTAATCAAATATATTATAGTTATTTAAATTTATTTCACTGTTTGTTTCTATTTTGCGCATTGATATTTATTATAATGATTAAGAATATTAATTATTTGAATTTTAAATTGGAAACTTCTAAGTTAACTTTACTTTTGAATTTAATCCACTATTTAATGAGTTAACATTTGTAAATCTAAAAATTGCAAAGACTGATTTTATATTATACATAAATGTTAACTACTCATTCTTTTATACCATAAGAAAGTTGAATATGTACGATTATTATTTTTTTTAATTTTATTCTTATGAAAGTTAATACATTTATTTCTTTTTATTTATTTCTTACATATGCGACATTGAAATCAATTTTTCTAGTAATGATATTGAAATCAAAGGTCAAATATTTAAGCTTTGTAGTATTAAACAAATATTAGCGAACTTAGAACCTAAGAATTATTTAACAAAAGCAAAATTTGATAGGAGTGATACAATTATTATCACGATCCGAGGGTTTGGCGATTCTTTTAATCTCTGTGAACCTAAACACATATTTGAGATAAAATCTTGTGTTAGAATTAATTTTGTAAGATCCTTTGGAAGCAAATCTGTTGTTTGATTTTCAGTTAATTAGCTTGCATTTATCCAGCATAATTTAAGATATGCTAGGTGACTTATCAACAGTCCACTGTTAATTTTGGCAACTAGCGTTTGGCTTCCTAAAACGTGTACAAAAATACGGCATATATATTGGTGCCGAAATGAAGAGCAGTCAAGTCATTTGTGCGGCCAACATGGAACACAACAATTTATTAATTGGTATCATGCTAAAATACAAAAATAAGCGATAATTGTAATAAAATTTTAATATAATAATATGTCAGTTGGAAAAATCAGAAACGTGTACACCCCGCAACTTGTTTAACCATCGTTAACGCTTTTCGCAAAATCACTTGAAAAGGTTACTTCACTGATCGATAAAAAACATTTGAATATTTTCGAAAAGCACGAAGTATGTAATTTCTTAGAAAATATTATTCATATTACGGTTAAATTTTTAACTAGCACGATATACGGTAATATAAGGACCCAAATTTCATTCGTTTCTCCATTTGTTGTGTTAGTTGTGCTCAATTTTCTTCCTTTGGGGAAAAGTACTTCAGCTTCCCAGAATGAAATGGTTGGAGTTATAATAAAAATTACTCATTTATCAAACGTCTAGAGGTTGATAAAAGTTCACCGCGTCTATTTCTTATTTTAAACTTGATCTCGAATTTCTCTGACTGCTAAACTTCGTTGCAATTTCTTTTAATATTTTATAGCATTTGTGAAAAAACCTTTGTATTTGACAGGGAAAATGCACTTTCAGCAAGAAATGAGATTTTCAGATCTGGCGGAATGTATTTAAATGTATCCAGGCATATAGCATTTAAATGATTTTTCAATAAAATGGATGTTTATTCAAATAAATTATTATTATTGTTTTATTACTAATGCATTGAAAATGCTTCGGCTAAAAAATGGTGTATCTAAACTCTCCCTACGTGTACGTATATACAACGTAAAGTATAACCGACATAAGCACGCGACATACAATGCTTTAATTACAGCGAGTTCAAATTGATCTAAACAATGCTCCAATTTAAATACTCTTTTAGAGAAATATGAAAAGATGTGCAATTTTTATCGACAAAACTAATTGCTAGCGAGACCGATGGTAATAGAGCACAGTCCGCTGCGAATATGATGTATAATGTAAGTAGAGATTACCTTTGTTGTATCAATATTGTCGCTTTCAAACGGTTTCACCTTAACACCCATAGATAAATACAATTTTGTTGAACATGCATGTATTATTGTAGATAAGAGACTTGTACAAAATAGATGTAATCAATGAAGAACAGAAGTGGATTTAAAACATTATAACAAAATTAAATACAACAATGATTTCATAGAAGGTTCTGGAACATTCCAGTAGCTTCCATAGAACTGAAAAAAGTCGTGTAAACACGAATGACTCAATTTCAACTGATATCTAAATAAATGTCAGGTTACAACGATGAGTCATGGCACTGGAATTTATTAAATCAGAATTCTGATTAATTTTATTCCTTATTTTTCCTGAAAGTTGTAGAACATACCCTTGAACTATCCAATCAACTTATCTTGTTAGAAAGCCGTTATAAATAAATATAAATATAAGCGTTTATTACTACTGTAAAATAGTTCAGTTGAATACTTGTAAATAAATAATTATTATTTGCTGCTCATAGGTAAGCAGTTTTGAAACAATTAACTAGTTCGGTTACAATATCGTTATTATTTAATAATTCGATACAGGACTGCACCGCTTTCCAAGTAGTCTCCGCTTACATTAATAAAGCGAATCCAACGATTCTCTTAAGCTGCAGACGCACCTCAATGTATGCTGTATTAAGCAGACCAATAAGCCTGCTTTTGAGCTTTAATACCTTCAACAATGCAAAAACACGTTGATTTGCAACTCAATCTTTTCGAACAAAACGTCACTGCAATCCGGTAAGTAGAACAGATGTGGCAGAGTATGCATTGTGTTGGAAATTAAACTTCACGAATTATTAGGATTACACCACAATTTTGGGATTTTTCGACAGGCGTCTTCTATTTAACGCCTCTAGCCATTGCATTAGAAAGCATCACGAATTTTTGGCAGTTATGCTAGTCTAGGGACGGGTTATTCAGCAATTTTAAAACACAAACACTACTCATATCGTTGAGTTCTACTCATGTTTTTATCACCGAATAGCTGGAGAAACATTGCAAGTACCGCAAACGCCATTTTTCCAACTTTGAAGGAAATCTGACATTTGCGCACGGTCTGAATTTTGCATTTATCTTGATAGTCGCTTTAGCATATTTGTCTGCGAAAAATACACCTTCCACACGTTACAAAAACTTGTGGCAGCCTTACAAGGAAGCTCTCTCAAATGTTCTCCACCAATTTTGACGAAATATGGGTATGTTGCGGACAATAATTTAGTTCTAGAGGTTAAAAGTCGTACGTAAAGAGGGGCACTTTTTACACTCAAATTAATATATGAGATTCCATAAAAAGTATGGCTTCCTTTCGCGCGAAGGTAAATATTTTAGCGTTTATTCTATGCAAATCGAACTAATTGTTGTACGCGGGAGCCAAATTTAGGGACAATTTTTACCCCATATATAAAAACCACATATTGATCTAGAACAAATTCAAGTTTCATTAAAATTGGAGGGGCCCACTTGAGGTGCATTCCTTGTAAAACACAGGGCAATTAGCGACATAACTTTACTCTGGCTTTATACTGACGATAAAAACGGAAGGGTGCTTTTATAAAAAATTCAGTCAAAAACTTATATTTAGAATTACTATAACTAGCTTTCAAGATTGCTTAACTTAACTGTGTTCAAGCAACTATATCTATAAACCATTGTACAGTAAAAAGTAAATTTAATCGTGCATTTTGTGTATGCATGAATAGGGTAGTTAGCCGAAAGTGTAAAACCAAGTTTTCGTGATTAGAGGCGTTGAAAATAGTGTGAAATAGTTTTTTTTTTATATTTTCGGTAACCATGGGCCTCATAGTAATGTTAATAGGAAGGTTTTTTGTAATTTTTGTCGTATTACGAAAATGACGAAACATTTTCAGACGACGAGCTTTAAGGCGAATTGCCTTTTTTATTTTTGATCCCATTTCAATCCACTTCTCAAATCGTTTCAGTAGCAATGACATACCTCTAAAAAACTATTCCCTCGGCTTGTCTTGAAAATGTGCCCAAACCGCACACTTCAGTCCTTTGTCATCACTTAAATTTCCAAACAAGTAAGCGTCACTGAGGTCCATATCTGGGCTATGCCGTGGGTAATCGATTTCAAGCTGCAGTCGTATATAGTAACTTGCGCAATTCCAACCGTGTGTAGTACTGTGTGTAGTATTGTCGTGGAGCGAGTGCAAGTCTCTGGTTAATTCTCCATATGTTTTCTCCCAAATATTTTGTTGTAATTTATGCAGGAGTACTTCATAATATGCCCTGTTGAGTGTGGTGTTGCTTTCTTTAAAGTCATAAGAAGAATGTCATCACAATCCCAAAATATCGTAGACATTACCTTTTTCTCTGACTGTCAGAAACTTAAATTTCGTAGCTGTGATTCTTGTATTCGGCTCTGCTCCGCACTCCCTTTTGGACACAAGATCATAATAAAGAAGCATGGTTTCGTATCCCGTGGTGCTTGTCTTCAACAGGTCCACGGGGTTTTCGTCACATATCTCCAAAAAGTGTAACGTTGCGGTTTTCTTTAATTACGTCACGGGAAAAAAATACCTATAGTTTGCTTTTCCAAGTTGTCATCGTGAGGGCAGGTTCTTTTTACAGGACTCTTATGAAGGTCAACTTTATTGTTCATATCTAGCTAGATTATTTCATAAATAATAAGGCAATAAACCTTCATAGGTCATATATTGTTCTAACACAATAACCGAATAATTAATTACAAATTAAAATTATGTACAAAATAAGTATATAAGTATTTTCTGAGCATCTAACACTAAAATAAATATGTACAAAGTGAACCAAATGATATGATTATTTAACTGTTCTTGTGTATTGAATTTTATTTCGTAAAGCTTAATTAATAAATGCATTTAATTATTTCTGATGGCAATCTGCTTGTTTCGGTTAGTGTTAATTTTAACAACGAACGGATGATACCATTAGATTAGTATCAATGATATTAATTAATTATCACTTCTCGTGACAATCCTTTGTTTCAACGGTAATTAATTTCTAAAGACCTTAAACAAATGATAGAAAGCTTTTGGAAGTTGTCTAATAAGGGATCTTGTATCAATGTTTTTTACTTCGGTACACAAACGATTTACGATCGACCTAAAGGGGGGTTTCAGGTGCTCCTGATACATATCCCTTTTGCGGATGAAATGCTTCGTAACACTACCATTTGTAGCACGAGGAACTAAAGCTCGCGCCTACGAATTATTTATGCGGACCTTTTGCAATTTTTCCGCTGAGTCGTACGTTCAACTGCAGTATCCAAACTAAGGCGGTCCACGCACAATGTATGGCGGTGGCTTTCAGGATACGTAAGTTATCTTATGGGACGAGCAACTGTTTAACTGGAGAATCATAACTAGCTTTCAGCGAAGGTGACCATTGCCCAACCAACAAGGCACGATCGATGATTCGACAAATTTCCAAGTGAATACTAGGTTCATAGGCTCGGTTACATATTTTAAATCGAAGGTTGATTTACTAGGCGAGCCCCACCATGTGTATGCAACTCGATGTCCCGACTCCGCGGTCAAAATCGAAGTCCCCAACTTCGCGGTTGAAGTCGAAGTCAAACTCTCTTGCGTTGCCGTTTATATACTAATTTAGGACGCGGTTTCTTTATTCCACTGGTGTAACTTATTTGCTATTTCTTTCTTGCGCTTTGCGATAATTTATCATAATCAAAACTTGCACAAGTTAATATGTAAAATAATGAAATCTTATTTAATATATGCAATTAACTTATTTTAACTAATTACGGTATTTACAGTTTGTCTAATTCTAATTAGGCAAGCTACTGAATTTACAAAAATTTATATATATAATTAATTATTTTAATTATTAAAATAATATAAAATAATAAAGTTTTTACATTATCTTTTTAACTTAAATAATAATAACATTAAAACGCGCGAAATATATCAGTTTTTATAATCGCGTTTTTTATGTTATACGAGGGTACTTTTAGAAGAGGATCGAGCACATTTAACACGACGTTGCCGCTTAACTACTGAGAGATATTTGGAAACCCATCTTGTACTAATATTAATCAAGTGCGAATGATCGTTCTACCTACCTGAAAGTCTCACTTTCTGTGCTATTTATTTCACTTTCAAGCGTTGATCGTCTAATGCGAGATCTTCAACAAGGAAAATGCTTTTGGCTCTCATTATTACTACCGGTCTGGCATGTAATGTATTTCGCTCATCGATACTATTTAAATTAAAACTAGCATTATCGAAGGAAGACTGTGAAAATGCACGTGGCAAAATATTTCGTGAAGGAGAAATGGCACAATAACTTACAAACTTCGATACATAGGGGTTCTGGGCAGAGAATACCAGCGACGATAGAACACGTCTTAGATTTTTTGAGAAGAACTTTTCAGAAAGATAAGCACCTACTTCAATCAGCAAAGGAGAAATGAAGGAGACAGATCGTATTGTTGCGATAATAGCATGAGCTATTGCAGTATATTTCTTTGTCGGCTTTTCTATAGGTATTCGTTTTTGTTTGCAGATAATGTTAATAATTAATTCTGCCAAAATTTGTGACGTTCTTGGAGAACGTTCTGTATACTTAAATTCTTTCATGCAATATTTTAGATATATTTATTTCTGTGTTACATTTACACATCAATTTTATCTAATTTATATTTATTTAAATTAATTGTAGAAATAGGGAATACGCCACTATATAGCGTAAAGGATACAAGATTATTTAATTAAGCGACACACGAGTCGTTTAGGCGTTTTTGTAAGGTGACGCTAATAAAAAACAAATTTTATAAATTCTTATGTTTTAGTCGTACACATTTGCAATAGAAATATTTTCCATTGCCATATATGAACGCAAATGGTTCAGCCCAAAATAATCTAAATCAAATATTTTCTATATTTCTGTCTTCACAGGGTAAATTAATTGATTTATCGGTCACACCTCCTAATTTTGTTGTATTTCTCAATTGACGAGTAGTTCAGGATACTAATGTATACCTGTCCATTGTTATTCTATTCGTCAAGGGATACTCTAATGTTTCGTCCAGGGGATATGCTGTACAGTTGTTACTTGTTGCACTTATCCGTGATTAAGATTTTTATGCATTTGTCAAAACAAATTACGTAAACTTGTGTGTCCAAACCATATTTTAAGATTTATTCGTCATTACAATTTTATCCTTTCTTTTGTTATAAATTATTTATTTCAGATGTAAAAGTTCGCTTCCTTAATGTTACTAACTAGGTTTTGGTATTATTTTGATATATTAAGGCCCAACCTTCGATATACCGAATGTTCGGTATATACCTAATTTTGGACCACAAGTAACCAGTAGTTACGATTACCTATGTTTGTTCGTACATTAAACCCGCCTGTTATTTTAGTTATATACTCTTCTCGTCGTCTGAGTATATAATGAACCATTTTACTGGCAATACTGGCAGTCTTACTTACGTTCTTTTAGGTACACGAAGCAGAACAGACTGCGAAGAGGACAACCTTAACGACAGACCTACAACCCCTTACTAACAAAAAATCCGGTCGGACAATAAATTTTATTTACGTGTGTTAATGCCGCAAATTTTGGCTACCACGTACTGACCGCGCAATCTGGCCAAAAGGCATATAACAAGTTGTCGGTATCACAGTTTCAATATTTTACACGAAATCGTCTGACAGGGGATAATTTTTGGTGTGCTACACTTCTGAGCTAATGTTTAAAGAACAATTACTATTGCTTTACGCATAAATCTTACTCGTTCTTCACGAGGATTGCTTTTTTTTACCTTGGATCAAGATTGTGATAGCACCTCGTAGTCTGTACCTGTATGGAATTTACATATTCGCATCTTCTTGAAAATTCTGATAAATGTCAATTTAAATTATCGAATTTGATCAAGGTGCTTGAAAGTGAGTGCGTTCCAAATAAACGCCTTGAAAGATATATTGTTTCAGAAATATGAATACGACATTCTATTGTTTGATACATCATTACCAAATTTGTTCTACTTTTATCTTCTTAACGTACAGGTGTTTACTGCAATCACGATGACATTGTTGGCTACTTCGTTTGGCAGCTGTAAAGAATTATAATAAATTGCTTTATTACGTAATTTAGTTACGTAATCTTTGTTTGGTTTTAGAATTGAAGTATGCAAACTAATTCGAGCTGTCTTGATCTTTATCAACTAGTTCAGGGTTGACACACTTCTGAATAACGAATTCTACTATTTACATTCCTTTTTTTACCTGCAAATAAATTTGTATAATCTGTTTAGTCAAAATGTTCACGTTAGTCACCCTAGCGATCTTACCAATATTATTTGATTAACGACTTTATAATAGTCCACCAGCTAATAACAAATCTTTACGATGTGTACATTTATTGAAAATTCAAATAAATAAAATTTTAAATCAACAAAATTCGCATTTAAAACTTAAAGAACTCATTTAATGTTTACAAACCCTTCAGTCGTTTCACTTTGCAAGCATGACAGATAACAGACAAGAATTTACGGGTGCGTTAACTTGCCCCCCGCCCCCGCCGGTTAACCAATTTATCTTAAAACCTAGTTCCAGAATGTCTTGATCTAGCACCACCTATCTCCACTAAACAGAAAGCTAGCACCTCAAAGGTAACTGAGATATAGCCATTTGTTTTCGGCAGGGGGGAGGGGGCAAGTTTACGCTAGCCTCGCTAAATTTTCTGAGGGATTTGAAATGCTAGCTCCACATTCACTATAGCTAGCACCATCTAGCTCCACTAAACTAATACCTAGCATCATCAACGGAAGGATTTTATAGCTACTTAAAATGTGATGCCTTAGCCCCCCGCCATTACTCCAAATTATCCCAAAATCGGGTCGCAGTTTCTTTAGATCTAGCATCACCTAGCTCCATGAAAAATGAAATTATTACAGTCTTAAGTGCCTCACTATGAATTTATAATCACTTTTATTAAACATTCGATTATATCACGAACATTTTTCAGGTATAAAGCGTGTAACTACTTATTTTTCTTTTCGATAAATTTAGTAATTTATTAAACTTGTTTAACTTAAATTCATCTTAAAGTAACTGATAATTTCAAGGTGCTATTGTTACTTTTCTAAAACCTAGAAACATTTATTGTATACAAACTTTGCAGAACTCCATGTAAAGTTAAATAACGTGTAAGCGAAATAATAAAATTTTACTCAAAATAGTTTTTTGGACTTAAAATCAAAATGGATTGAAGTACAATAACAAGTAGCTGTGATTAAATACAAACATATACAAACAAATTCTACAAAGTCAAAAGTAATTGTAGTGCATTTTTAACTTATTTCGTTTTAGATATTTGTATAATTATTTTTAAAATAAAAAGTGTTATACGAAACATCTTTTTAATTTAGTTCTTTTATTTCTATAGAAGCTAAATTTAACTTTAAGTAACAATTGCTCCTCAAAATTATCAGTTATTTTAAGAAGAATTTAAGTTAAATAATTTCGGTAGTTTAATAAATTATTAAATAATTATCGAAAAGAAAAATAAGTACATGCTTTATACCGGAAAAACGTTCGTGATAAAATCGAATGTTTAATAAAAGCGATTACAAATTCATAGGTAGGCATTTAAGACGGTAATAATTTTACTTTTCATGGAGCTAGGTGGTGCTAGATCTAAAGAAACTACGACCCGATTTTGGGATGATTTGGCGTAATGGGGAGGGGGGGCTAGGTTATCACATTTTAAGTAGCTATAAAGTCCTTCCGATGATGGTGCTAGCTATTAGTTTAATGGAGCTAGATGGTGCTAGCTATAGTGTACGCGGAGCTAGCGTTTCAAATCTCTCAGAAAAATGGGCGGGACTAGCGTTAACTTACCTCCCCCCCTCCCCTGCCCCTCCCTCGCATTTTATAATGCCAGGATCCACACATACGTGACACAAAGTAAGATCGTCTACATTTCTAACTGTAACTGATCTTAAAACTTGCTTCCGCTAGATTAATTTACCAGCGATACTCACTCGGACAAGAAAATATAAGATAAGATAACTCCCAAGTGCGTCCTCAGGACTTTCATTAACACTCGGACATCTCACTCCTGTATTTTATATCCAATGACTGATTCAAAATTTCAAAATTTTTGGTTTCACGTTTGAAATAGCGAACGTTAAATTTCTGTTTAAATCGTGTTTTTTTTCCTTTGCACTTTACGGCTTAAACCCTGGTTGCTTTATGTTGACGTAGACAGATGGTGCTTGCCTTTGGTGGCATCTTATGGTAAGAGATTTTATGTAAAATACATTGCATATAATTCAATTGCACATCCCAATGTTTTGAAGTTTTAGTTTTTTACAGAAATTTTAAAACTCACTCGCTATTTGTTTATTACAGGCACCTTGAACCTTATAAAATTGCAAATTTTTATAATCCGTGAAATTTAGTTTAAAATTTAATATTACTAGGGTTATTTTATGTTACAGCAAAATTACTTGGCATTTTAAATTAAGTGATAGTTTATTTAAATTTCTAACATTACAGCAACGTAATTGTTTACTTATTAATTATGGTGTCTAACAACATCTTTAGTACGATTACGAATGTGCAGAGCGATATTTTCGGACCACAGTACTTAAGAAATTCGAAGTTTAATTTTGTAATTTGATTAGGATGTTTACTACAATCACGATAATATTATGCATCGACCGCAATCAAATCCCGAATATCTTCAATACGATTACCAATTTGCAGAGTAGTGTCTTCGGACAGCAGTATTTAATAAATTTGAGACGATATTTTTGATGTTTGATTTGTTTACCAAGTATATATATATTTTTTAACTCCTAACAAGGAATATTTATGTATACTGATTCTGGGCAGATAAAACAGCAATTTTCGAAGTCAAATTCTAGAAAGTCATTTATAAAATCAGAGTACCGTTTCTGGCACGATGTGTGGATTTATACCTCAGTAAGGTGCTCTTTCTATTGTGTTGCAATACCCATATCGAGCAATGATTTCATCCCTTTCGAGTTGTCCATGAGAGGTTTACTCCCATTGAGGTATTTTCTTTACAAATAAGAGAGTTATACATTTTGATACACAGCGCAAGCAGTGAACTCTTGGAAAAAATTCAAAAAACCTAACAGATACGTCCAAAATCAACATAATGTGACTACCTAGTAACATAAGTAGGGATATATCCTTTTGTTATCAAATAAATTTCAAAGTTGTTAAGTGATGCACCTTACAGTGCATTTTACCCAGGATATATTCATTTCAAGTGCTTTGTATAAGCAACACATTGTATAAGTAAAATCCTCTAAGATAAAAAAAAATACAAAAACCTCCTTTTCTTTAGAACTAGTTCTATGTAAAACTTATTACTAAATGGCACATTAAACTATATACAGTAATGACAAATGTTATATAAAATTTTATTATTAAATAATTTGCCAAAAAAAATTTAAATATTTAAGAGGCATACAGTACGATCAAAGATAAGTAAAAATTGACCGTTTTCAAGACTTTTGCTTTTGAAAAACAAAGAAAGCCACAACTTTCATCGTCGGTTTAGTACTATGTACATGCTTGTAGTAAGAGAGCACCTGAACTAAGTATTTCATATGAGATGAGTAGATCGATGGAGTCCGTTTCGATGGCCTACTAGGTCTCCCGACTTAACTCCCTTAGGGATTTATATTTGGGTTTACTTGAAAAATTTAGTATACGTAACACCTGCCAATAATGTTGCTGAGTTACAACAGTGATAATAATGTTCTGTAGCGCTAAACAATACGAGGGATGCCTTTTAAGTAGTTACAAAAACTAGGAAATAAAACAAATTTTTTGGAACAAACTGTTTTATTGTTATTCAAAATATTCACCTTTAAGTTTTGTACACTTTTGCATGCGTTCAAACCACTTCTCGAAGCATTTTTTCCACTCTGAAGTTGGTATCTCAAAAATGTGG
>JAHWXV010425271.1:0-10911 GCA_024586415.1 Phrixothrix hirtus
TCTCTCTCTCATTTCACTCAAAATCTCATGTTCCTTTCCATACATCCCTCTTACGTTCCACGTTCCCACTTTCCATTCCATTTTCTCGCGTTTGTTCCAAGGTTGGGCAATCTTGTTCAATATTAGCCGCCCACCATGGCTTTGATTTGATTTAGCAGTATTATTAAAGGTAGACCTAGTTGCTAGCCTAGATCGTACTCTATGTCGATGTAGCATTCCCTATTTATGGAGTCGACACCATACCGGTCAGTGTTGACGTATTTAGCCTACGTGCTACAAGCGTAGACACAATCCCAGCATTATCCCAGGCATCCCTAATGCTATTCTATACAGACCAAGCTCCCTATCATGAACGGGTTATTCTGCAAGCCAGCACGTAGTTGGCCGTGCCACGACTACTAGGAAGTATACGTAATGCACTGACACATTCGGGCACTCATATCAACTTCTGTAAGTTTAATGGGCGCCGTATTGGAATTTTGTGTTCCTGCATAGAATTTTTTATTCTCTTTTCAACAATCTAAAATAACTTATGATTTAATAAAAAATACCAGTAAAATTAATTGTTTCAACATTTTAGTCGGGTAGGCTTACACGGATACAAACAAAATTGCTTGAAATTTATTTTAGAAAACCTTTATTATGTAATTCGTGTTATACTTTTTGTTAGTAACATGTTTCTCAGTATTACGTATTTGAATCACAAAACATTGTGAGATTACTTTCTAAATGTAAGTAAATAGGTGGTGAAAAACAATAACAAAGTTTATCACAATCAGTCAAAAAACAGGTACTTCAGGTAGTGTTATTTACAGTTATTTGTACTTAAAACGTTATAAATTATTGCGACTTTTACAATTACTGAAAGCTACGATATGTTTTGCGTATTTATCAAGTGTCATAAAAATTTCCATCTTGCTGCCCAAATGCATTTAACAAATTTTTCGGAAAGAAGACAACCAAATATCAAAACGTTTAAAAGGCTAGACCAAAACATGCAGCGATATGAAAGTTTGAAAAAGCCCATTACAGCCAAGGAAAACAGTTTATTAGTGAAAAATCATAATTACAACGATCAGTCGATAACAATGGGCCATGTCGCGGCTAACCTAAGTATTTCTACGCGAGAAATAGAAGCACAGGTTGGTGTATCTCAATCATAAGGATCGCGAATTTTAAGAAGACATAAGTTTCACTCCTACAAATTGCGTATTGCCCAAACTTTGCGGCCAGAAGATTATCATCGCAGAATAACATTTTGTAGGTGGTTTATTCGTAAGAGTACTGAAAATAATAGTTTTACTAGTCGAGTAATATGAACAGATTAGCCTTACTTTTCGAATTGCGGAATATTCAATCGAAACAATGAACACCACTAGTCGCAGGAAATCCTCATGTTGCAGTTCCACATTCAAATCAAGTTCGATTCGGATTTAATGTATTTTGCGGCATAATGAGGAATTATTTAATTGAATCTATCTCCTCAACGTTATTTACAAATTCTACAAACAGCATTAGAAGAATTCACAGATGACCTACCTTTAGCACCCAGAATTGAGTTATGGTACCAACAAGATGGCTGCCCAGCCCACAATTCAAGAAACGTGATAGGTTATTTAAATGATCGTTTTGACAATAAAGTAATAGTCACTAACACCAGTGTTCTATGGCCAGGTAGATCAACTGATCTAACGCCTCTATGCTTTTTTTGTTGGGTACGTTAATGAATAAAGTATATGGTAGTAATTATAGTACAGTAATGTTGAAGAGTTGCGTGAAATAATGCTAGAAGCGTATGCTAGTGTTAGTCGAAATACGGTATGTAAAATAGTAACTTAAAGTATTGTCAAACAGTGTCAACTATGTTTAGCTAACAATGGCCAGAATTTTGAACAGTTAATGTATTTATTAAGATTAGCTTTTGTTTGTTTTTGTTTCTATCCGTGTAACCCTACTCGATTAAAATGTTAAAACAATTAATTTTACTGGTATTTTTTATTCAATCATAACTTATCTTATATTGTTGAAAAGAGAATAAAAATTCTATTAAGCAACACAAAATTCCATTATAGCGCCTATTTAATTTAAGGAAGTTGATACGAGTAGAGTGAAAGCAGCCATTTCAATTTTTGTTCGACATCAAATTTAAATTGACATTATCCAAATCAGTGACTTTTATATTACACTTTTGTTCATATCTCTTATGCTTACGAAGATATTTGACATACAAGAAAATGACACTTTTTCGTTTTTTTAAATAACTTCTGACGTGTTCGACATTTTGAATTTTTTCAAATGGATTTGAAATTAAAAATTAAAGCTGGAAACTATTGTCCATTTAACCAAACCTTTATCTTCAATAATACGAAAGTTGCCAATCCAATCCCACTCATTCTGGGACACACTGTATATTAATGTTTGCACTATTTTTTTTTGTTTATGCAACATTTTAGTAATTATAACTCTTTAAAGGACAACATAGATGCAGAGTTTTTTCAAAAATTTTTAATAAGCGATATATAAGACGATCAAAGAGCTACACGGTTGAAGAGACTGCGCAGTACACACACGGCAGGAACTTGAGATAGAGTAAAAGCAATCAATAATCTTCATAGGTTAGGGCACGTTTCTATCTTCTGATACACATTTTTCATTTAGGATTTGACCACAGAATTAAAACTTGAGCAAAAAAAGCATTCTCCTAAGAGTTAAACAGAAAATCTGTAGCCAAGCTCTCACAAGGTTTCACTACGCACATTCAGCCGCTAGAAGCATTTGGGTTTTAAAGAAAGTAGAGTATTATCGGAGGATGTTTAAAAGTTAGGGGGATCAACAACCAACACAATAATTTCAAATATAGAAAATATAACTGTTTATGTATTTGGATCGTCGATCACTATCAAGGAAATCAATAACATCGTCACAGTATATTTAGAGGTAACACAATGTATTCACCTCATTTGAATATGGATCGCGAAATTGTCGAGTTCGTGCGACGTTGACCTAACGTAAAGCAGTAGAAAGGTATAGAAGTTTGTCAGTGTATCCATCATAATATTTATATTGGTACCACCTTTACGTTTACTCATCGTAGATGGTAGGATTTGAATGTAGGGTTACATTTTAGACAAGCAATACTGATTCTAATGAGAATTCGTAATTTCCGATAAAGCAAAAGCAAGGTTTCTTGACGATGGAAGTCAGACTCTCTTCATTCGATTTTACTATAAATTTCTAAAAAATCTGAGAGAGAATACTCGGCTCAAATGGCCTGAATTACAATGGGAAGGCAATTTGGGACTTAGTTATCACGCATCAAGATTAGGTGCAAAATGTGCTACCTAAGCTCCCTCCTACATACTCACCAGATTTGATTTCATCTTGTCTAAAATAAAAAAGTAACAAGGGGTCGCTGTTTTCAAAAAGTGTAAGATATCTAAGTGAATTACAAAAGGTGCTTGTTACCCTAGAAGAATAATATATTCGGACAATGTTAATAATAGTAAAAGAGGTGCTGTAGACAATAACAGCATTTGAAGATGATGGCAAGCAAACGTTTTCTGTTTTCTTAAACGTATGGGTTCTGAAGATGTAGTTCGCATTACTTATATGAAAGTTGTTTTGTTAATACTATTAAATATTTTTGAATTTAAAATACGGTTAAACTACTTTAGGGCGATTGTAGAATATTGGTTTAAACTTCAGTTTTCTAAAACTGTTAGTACAATCGTTCTGATAGAAGCACATTGAGGTTTAAGCAAACTGAAATTTAAACCAATATTGTACAACTCACCCCTAGTATAAGAAGTTCAATATAACAACTAGAATTGTTTTGAAATGTTTTGAAATAAGGCTAACGTATTTTAAAGCTGATAAAAGGAGTTAATTTAAAAATAAGATTAGTTACACTACTATTACCTTTGAATTAAAGACCGTATAAATTAACATGTTTCAAGACAACAGTCAAACTTTTAGTAAGGTCAGTTATACGCAAACATGATGTTATGGCTCGCCCGTGTTTGTACGTACCAGTCGGTAACGTCTTGTCTCTGGCATTTATAGTTTTCTTCTGCGTAATTTACAGAATCATTAATTAATTATTATATGCGTTTGTAATTACAAGGAAGTAATAAATAGAATTTATTTTTAGTAAAGGAATTATGCCCCTCAAAATGAGTTATAATTAAATAGTATCAAAAACAATATAATTAAAGGGAAGACAAAAACTATGTGTATATAAATCGTGGTAAACAAAGTGGAAGGTCAAATGGAAATTAAAAATAGTTTGAAATCTTAGTTTTATGCAATGATATAAGAGATTCTTTGCCAATCCTATCAAGTACTTGAAACAATGGTTAGAGGTTTACCGTGTGAAATATAAAATGTTTAGGTATTTACTAATATTCATCCCACATCATGTATTCATTAATTATCAAGGGAAATTGTAGTAAGAATTATTCATAGATATAGAGAAATTGCCAGTACAAAAGAGTTATTCAAATTAGCTCTTACCAATACATGTATATTCAATGTGTTATTTATAACCTTGCCTGTTTATTGTTGAAAATGACTAAATTAATTCCATTATTTACAGAATTGATACTATATAAAAAGTATGCTTTCTCTTTTGTCATTATAATGTTAGAGTATAAAACAATGCTTGAACAAAAAAAGTTAGATTTAAGTTTGAAATATAAAATATTATGAGTAACTTCTTAGACGATTTACATCTTCCTTCAAAAGCGACGTCAAACCTAAATAGTTAAAATTATAATTAATTAGATGTAATATGTTACAAATTCTTCACTAATATTGCAAAAATTGTACATGCGGCCTTGATTTCTGAATATTGTAATGTTATTTTAAAGTACTTCTAAAGCTAAATTCGAAAATTCTTTTTTGAAAAAGTCGTTGCAAGAAGCAAATAACCAATTTATATAATTTCTCTTGGCAAAATCTTTTCACTTCTATAATTCCAATTATAACACCAAAGATTTCTTTTTTTTGGACACGATGTACAAAAGCTCAAGTTTTATGCAACTCTGTAATTGAATGGAAATATTAAGAATACGTAAATTCAGGTTCTTAAAATATAATTTTCACTTTTGGTAGATTTGATAATGTATTAATATTTCTATGTTCTCTTACGTATATGAATTAGTATAGAGAAAGTCATGTTTTCGGTCAAAATTTTCGATGTCCAGTTTTTAACGGAAATACACGTTTTTAGGTCACCTGAATCTGAAAAAATTGTTTTTAGAAACTGGTTTGTGTGTGAACGTATGTGGTCAATATATCTCGAAAACCAAACGTCGTAGAAAATTCAAATTTTATATATACGTTTATTACCGCCTTTGCACTTCTGTGTAAGAATTTCGTAAAAATCGAATGAACTGAAATGCCACTTTATTCTTGTGATTTTTAGGTTTTCAGCAATTTTTTTGAAAACCGCTCTAACGATTTTTTTTTAAACTCGCCACGTTCCTTACGCCTATAATACTATATTACATGCACTAATTGGTTTCTCTGAGAAAATTCGTTGAAGTGAATTATTGACAAAAATATTTAGAATTAATCAAGGTTTTGTCTGGCGAGTAACTTGCATAGGCGACCCTCACAATTATTGTCCTCAAAATAAAAATAAATTAATATTTTAATGATTTATGTACATTATTTACATACTTAGTTACTTTTTATTTAAATCTATAAACTATTTTTGCTTTAAAATGGGTTCCGAATGTAATTATAAAATTCTTTGTACATTTATTAAGGAAATTATGAATAGATGAATTATTTATGCTTTTAAATTAATTTTAAAGTTAACAATTTAGGTGTATAGGAAAGCCACAAACGTAAATAAATTTAAATTAAATTTAAAATGTGTAAGAGATCGTCGTGCGTTGTCTTGCACCTGATTTTTACTTTCGTATATGAAATATAGTATAGAGAAAGTCATGTTTTCGGTCAAAATTTTCGATCTCCAGTTTTTAGCGGAAATACATGTTTCAGGTCCACTGAGTCCGAAAAACATGTTTGTAGAACTTGGTCTGTGTGTGTCTACGTGTGTGTGTGCGTATGGGTGTTAGTGTGCGTGTACGTGTGCGTGTGCGTGTGCGTGCTCGTGCGCGTGCGCGTGCGCGTGCGCGTGTGCGTGTGCGTGTGCGTGTGCGTGTGCGTGTGTGTGTGCGTGTGCGTGTGCGCGTGCTGTGCGTGTACGTGTGGGCGTGCGCGTGTGACTACGCATGCGAGTACGGGTGCGCGTGCGAGTGCGCGTGCGAGTGCGCGTGTGCTTGCGCGTGCGCACGCGCGTCCGTGTGCGTGTGCATGTGCGTGTGGGCGTGTGTGCGCGTGTGAATGCGCTTGCGCGTGCGTCTGCGAGTGTGCGTGCGCATGTGCGTGTGCGTGTGTGTGCGCATGTGCGTGTGCGTGTGTATTTTCGTGTTTGTGTGTGTGTGTGTGCGTGTGCGCGTGCGTGAGGGTGTGGGGTGGGTTTCGGTGTGGGTGTGCGCGTGCGTGTGCGTGTGCGTATGCGTATATTTGTGCGTGTGCGTGTGGGAGTGCGTGCGCGTGTGCGTGTGCGTGTGCGTGTGTGTGTCGGTGTGTGCGTGCGCGTGCGTGTGCGTGTCCAGGTCCGTGTGCATGTACGTGTCCGTATGCGTGTGCGTGCGCGACAGCATGCGCTAACGCGCTAGCGTGCGCGTGCCCGAGCGCTTGAATGGACACGTACGTGGGTGCGGACGACTGTGCGGACGTGGGAGCGTGCGCGCGTGTGTACGTGCGTGCCTGCGAGCGCGCGTGTGTGAGTACGTGCGTGCGTGCGCGAGTGCTTGCGTGCGTGCCTGCCTGTGCGCTTGCGTGCGTGCGTGGTGCTTGAGTGCGTGCTTGCATGCGTGTGCGCGTGCGCGATTGCGTGCCTGCGTGCGCTCATACGTGTGTGCGTGCATGCGTACGTGTGTGCGTGCTTGCGTGCGTGCGTGTGTTCGTAGGTGCGTGCGCGTGTGCGTGCTTGCGTGCGTGCGCGCCTGCTTCCGTGCGTGCGTGTGATCGTGGGCGCGTGCGTGCGAGCGTGTGTGCGTGGCACGTGCATGAGTGCGTGTCGGTTCGCGTGAGCCTGGGCGTATGCGTGCACATGCGCGTGCTCGTGCGCGTGCGTGTGCGTGTGATTGTGTGTGTGTACGTTTGTGGTCAAGATATCTCGAAAACTAAACGTTGTATAAGAGTGAAATTTATATACAAGTTTATTGCTGCTTTATCACTTCCGTGTAAGAATTTCGTTAAAAACGAATGACCGAAAGTGGCACTTTATTCTTGTGATTTTTAGGTTTTCTGCAATTTTTTCGAAAACGGCTTTAACGATTTTGTTTAAGCTCACCACGTTTCTTGCGTTTATAATATTATAATTTATGAACTAATTGGTTTCTCTGAGAGAATCCGTTGAAGTGAGTTATTGAGAAAAATCTTTAGAGTTAAGCAAGGTTTTGTGTGGCGAGTAACTTGGATGGGCGACCCTCAAAATTATCGTCCTCAAAATAAAAATAAATTAATATTTTAAGGAGTTGTGTGCATTATTTACATACTTAGTTACTTTCTATTTAAATCTATAAATTAGTTTTGCTTTAAAATGAGTTCCAAATTTAATTACAAAACTCTTAGTACATGTATTAAGGAAATTATGAATGGATGAATTATTTATGCTTTTAAATTAAATTTATAGTTTACAATTAAGGTGTATAGGAAAGTCACTAACGCCAATAAATTCAAATTAAATTTAAAATGGGTAAGATAAAGTCGTGTTGTCTCACACCTGATTTTTAACTCTTGTTTTCTATAGCTGTCCCTGCTCTAAATTTATTGTTTTGGTAATATCTTTTGAACAACTGCCTTTTTCAGTAAAATAATTGCTAGCGGCATTTTTCTTCTTTCGTAGGTTGGCGATCGTCATTACTATTTGTATTTTGCTGTGGCTGCTCTAAAAAGTTCACTGGATAAGCAGCTTTCGTAACTACAATACCTGATTTCGTGCTATGCTGTGTTTTTTTACTATTTTTCCTTTGATAATCACTTGCAATGGCCTATATGTTGTTTCTCGCATCACGTTATCTAGGTACTGTAGTCTTGGAATTTTTATTTCTTGAGTTAGTACAAGGTCTTTTGAGAATCTCCGCAGTACTTCCTGGTTGATAAGTTTGTCGATATAGGATATTCGTAGAATTCTTCTACAGAACCATATTTCGAAGGTATTCAGCTTTTCTATCCCATAGAGTAGTATCGTATAGATGTAACATCTAAGGATGCGGATTTTAAGATATGCATTTAATGTTTCGTTGCAAAAGGATTACTTCATTTTTATGAAGGTGTTACGTTCTTTTTGATTTCATAGTATCACTTCTGTTGCGTAATCGTTGTTATTTTTAATTGAGGTTAATTAGCGTTCTATGTTTTGCTGGTTCACCGTTATCGAACATTATAGTTTGGTTTATTGGTAAATATCATGAACTTTGTTTTGTTGTGGTTCATATTTAACGCTTCGTGGTTACTTACCTCATACACCTTTTTAATTTTTCTCAGTAAGTCGTCCATTGTTTGTGCCATTAGCATGTTGTTTATTGGGATGTCGTTTACAACTACTCCTGCTGTTTCCTTATACAATGCCTGCTTCATAGTAGTCCCCGAATATACGTTGAACAGTAAGGGCGATAATATACAACCTTGCCCTACCCCTCGCTTAACCTTGATACTTTCTGTGAATTAGTGGTCTATTTTCACATTTGCTAAGTGTTGATAGTAGATGGTTTCCACGATTGTAATATCTTTAGTATATAGGTACTTCTTTTTGGAAAACCTTGTCGAACACCTTTTTTTAATCCACAGAACAAGAGTACACGTCCTTGTTAACATTCAAGCTGTGTTTTGCTAAAATATTTAAGCCAAATAGGACCTCTTTTGTCCCGACTCCATTACGGAAGCTACAGTGTAAATCACTATACACGCGGTTGTGCATTGGATCTAGGAACATTTTTAATGTGTGGCTCATTAAGCTTATTGTCCGATGGCCTTTGCATGTGTTTATATTTTTTTAGGAATTGCTGTGAATGTGACCTTAGGTATTTGTTGGGTATTGCTCCTGTCTTATAAATCGAATTAAAGAGCTGCGTGAGCAAGTTTAAGTGGTTTCCTCTAAGGAATTTAGTTAATTCTATCTGGACTGGGCGTTTCCACATTTTTCTTACTTTTGAGAGCATATTCAACTTCTTCTTTTGTTATCTGTAATTTATTTGCTGTTTTTTCTGATGGGGGTTCCTATGTCCATCATATTCGAACAATCTTTCAACATATTCCTTCCATGTCTGAAGTTTCTTTTCTATATCTAGGATTATGTCACTGTTGTGATCAATTAGTATGTTCTGATTTCACATTTTATAATTTTTGTGTGTATTGAAGCGATCGTGTATGTTTGCAGCCTTTCTATCTTTTCGCATTTTCCATTTAAACCTTTGCTTTCTCGCATTTTTTCTTGTGGTTGTCAACATTCTTAACTTCCATTTTCTTCTTCATAAGGTTAAGAATTTTATCCTTCATCCATTTATTCCTTTTTTGCATCTGATTTTCTAATTTTTAACATTGTGTCCTTAATGTTGTTGCACTTGCGGTGTATGCTCTCTTTATAATTGTTTATTGATAAATGTAATTCGCTTTTATTGCTTCTGTAACTTGAGACCTTATTTCGTTGTTTTTTTAATTTATCGACGTTTATATTATGATCTATTTGGGTTTTTGGTGTGTTTTAAGGAGAGTTTGCGTTTTGTAATTACAGGCTTATCATCGGATGCGATGTCCGCTTCTAGGTATGTCTTAGCTGATATTATGCTCTTTCCATAACATTTTCCAATAATGTATCTTGAGGAGGAGATTCACACTGGTCACTGGTTTATTTGTTTCTTTATTTACCAAGCTCCTAACACTATCTGGGCGTTTTGATGGTCATGGCTACCGGAATAATATAACTTTCCATTCTCAGTTGGATACTTGTCATTGCCTGGCCATCTGACTTCGCTGATACCAAATATTTCACATTTAGGCTTTTCCTTTCTAGTTTGTTAGGTTGCTCAGTTTTCCAGTTTGACAAAGAATTCTGACGTTCCAGTCGTTTCCATTCCGTCATTTAATGTTTTAAGTTGATCCTTACATGTTTGTGGTCAGTTTTGAATGAACCATTTGCCGCTTTTCAGTGTTAGTTTTATTTCTCCGGTACTATCCATATCTGAAGGGCATTTCCCTATACGCCACCTGGGGCACAGTGTTAATCAACACTAAGTTATCGTCAGATTATCCGTTTCAGAGATGTAATCGTAATAAATTCTATACCTTGGTGCAACCATGTTGGATGGAGGTCTCAACATTGATATATGAAGTTTCATCTTATATTATATATAATTATTGCATTGATTGAAAATCTATCGAAGGGAGATGGGAGTACAATTCAAAAATATATTATTACTACATAAACTTCTTCGCTTTGTAGTCTTACAACCGTATTAAAAAAATACGAATCTCTTTGTATTATGTTTGACCGAACAAGGAGTATTATTAGTTATTTTATTTCAAGTAATCCCAATAGCTTGCTTGAGATGGTATACAAATTTTTCAGTACATAATGCACTGAATGACGGTGTTTTATATCTAGATAATTATCATTATAATGAAATGTAGTCGGTCCATCTTGGTTGGTGTTATAACGTCTAATAATAAGCTCTGCTCGTTGTGTTAAATGTAACGACCACAAACTTACGGGGATTACAAATGCCTGGGATAGCTGCAGAAGGAGAAAGGGGTCCAGAAGCAGTGCCAACTGGGATGAAATGCGTTATCAATATTAAGTTCGAAAGGTTCGGAATATATCCTTATAATCGG
>JAHWXV010425345.1:0-29402 GCA_024586415.1 Phrixothrix hirtus
GGGGGGGGGGGCTAATGTTTGAAAATTGTTTGAATTTTAAATATTAGAAAGCAAGCATTTTAAGTTGCAATATTTTAAATTTATACAAAATAAAAATTTAGTAGTTGTTAAATCCGGGTGGCGGGGTAAATATATAAAGTAAACTTATTGTAACTATATTCCAATTTATTTATTTGATTCGTCTTTTTTACATGAATACATAACATAAAACAAAAATAAATGCTTTTATGACAAACCGTTTTGCGTATGAAAAATTTTAAAACATAGTATGACACATAAAGGAATGTCACAGTCTGGACAATAGAAACGGGCCTCTTTTTTGATTTTCTTACTACTTCTATCTGTGTGTGAACAACAGATTCGGCAACTACGTGTTGGATTTGTTTTTCCGGAATTTGGGGGAATGTAATCGGGAAAATGTTTCTCAGTTAGGCGTAACGGATCGTTTTATATAGACGGCCTGCCTTCTCGCGACATATTTCTAATTGTATAATTTTCTTCAATTAGTCGTTCGGCTAATTTTTCATGAAAATTTTTATGTTTCAGTTTGCCCCCACTTTTTCATATAATATAAAAGTGTTATGAAGAGCCATATCAAATAAATGAAAAAATATTTTTTTATAATACTTTTTTGCAGGCTTTCGTGTAACAGGATAAGTATCCATACACTGATCAGAGCGGTCCACTACACCCATTTTGATATTATAATCTAAGACGCAATTAGATTTTTGCACTTCCTTATTTCTAATAGTTTTTTTGAGCATTGCTCCACAATGAACAATTGATAGCATTCCTATTTCTTTTTTATCTATCCATTTTATAGCCAATAATTTCTGTTTATGATAAATAACTTTTTGCTGCGTTCTAATTTTTTTTGTATTCATACCTGGAGGCAACTCTTTCCTACTTTGCTTTACGGTTCCGTAACTATCGGTTTTGTTTTTTTGTTCACAAGTACTGTGCATAGTTCTGGTGAAATATAGTAATTGTCCATTACTAGACAATAACCTTGATTTAGTAATGGTTTGCCAAGAGTTAAAACGATTCAAGTTGGGTAAGTATAAATACCTTTACTAACTCCAGATCTTCATCAGAAATTGTACCCTTCCCTGTGTATATAATAAAAGACCATATATGATGATGATGATTCACATAATTTATAAAAATTGATGCCAAATCTAGACCTTTTCATAGGGATATATTGTTTCCAACTCAATCGTCCTTTGTAAAGCATGAGGTTTTCGTCGATACTAATATCACGTTCCGCAAACTGTTTTTAGAGAATTTTGAGTACAGGTAATAGTTTATGTAATTTAATTGGAATATTATCCTCGTTACTACTGAAATGTGGAAATTTTCCGAGAAAAAAGAATCGCCGCTCTGACATTATTTTCCTAAAAAATGGCGTTGCGATTAAAGGTTTTACGGAAAAGTACTTATTTTCTCGAGGTTTTTTTACTATACCCTGTATAATTATTAGAGCAAAAAATCACTTGATTTCTTTATCGTTTGTATCATTCCATACCCTTGCACGCGAATGTTTATGTTGTTTCATAAATTCTGTGTTGTTTAGTATATATTTTGATGCATATTTGTTGGTTTCATTAACTATTTTACAAATAAATTTGTGTGTAATAAATAAATTTAGAAATTCTAGTGGATTATTGTTATTTTGTATTAGAACTTTTATACCAGTGTAACCTTCAAAAACAAAAGGAACGCGATCGGCAGGTAAACATAAACGCCAAGAATTTTCATCGTTATCGTCACTATTATATGCATCTTCTGATTCACTAAATGAACTTTCACTTTCGCGTTAATTTAGAATTTCATTTATTACCTCATTAAAATCACTGTCTGAAAACGAACAATCACTGACTTGACTATTACTATCTATATCTGTATTTTCCCTTATGTCCTCAATTTCGCTCTCATTTAGCCTTCTCCTTTTACTACTCATCTTTCTTACAACAAAGCACGCCTTCGTAATATAACTAACAAAATTCGCTGAGAATACTGTTTTATCGAGTAAACGAGAGCTACTCAGGACTGCCAATTAACCTTCAATACAATACGTATAGGACAAATCTAATTCGTTGTTATCATTAATAGCTCGTTAAATGATGGCGAAATGACAAAATATTTTAACGACTCAGATTCGTTTTTACTTTAATGAAAGCAACATTATAGACGATGACGAGTACAACTCGGGATTACCGTAAAACTTTTCATAAAGTTAAAGGGTCAAGTAATCGGAATGCGTAATTTGAAAAATATAAAAATCAGCGGGAAGTTCATGGCAAGATTCGAGTTAACCCTGATATAGCGTAATTCACCACGGTGGACTTATTTTCAAGACTTTACTCCGAGATATTATATTTCAACGAGGAATTATTTTAAATGAAGTCATCAATTCTAAAGTGTGAACAAAGACTATTTTCTGTAACGATTAAAATACATTTTAATTAAAATGTAATCATTTCTTCGTCAAAGTACAGTTACTGGAAATATGCTTTTAAAGGATTTTTGAAGATATAAAAGCTACTAAATATAAGACTCAAAAAATTTAAATGTTATTGCAATTAAATATAATTTACCTACAGGAAGTTGCTAAATTATTTCTTTAGAAAAATGTAGTCTAGTGAAGATTACAAGCGCACTTACAAAGTCATCAAGTTAAGGAAGCAACAAAATAACTACAAACATGGTAATGCAATAGTTTAGTATTACATATATGATATTTTCTACAAAAGACAAAATAAGCTTCTTTTGTCATTTTTAGGTTCAAATAAATTTATTATTAACTGATTTAAAAGTCAGAACCGAGAAAACTGACAATTTGTATACATTTTTGTAAGCTTTGCTGCAATGAATAGAAATAGACGATACTTCACCAGCGAGTTTCCTGAAAATTAACCAATGGCCTTCAAATAACTGTGTATATCGGTGGTATTATCGCGATTATAACCATACTTTGAATTGAATGGCACATTACTTTTTAGTTAATTGTTTTTCTCTGATAAATGTCACACTTTTGTATTTTCCGAATTTAATTGTAGAAAGCGAACGCAAAGCCTTTGAATGTTCTCAAAGCTCAATTTTCAGTAGCAAATGTAAAACGAATTATTAATGTCAACGCCAGGTCTTTTTTCCAAACAAGCTTTAAACATTTGAACGGAACTTTTTAATGAAGTATTCGGATATGATCATTTAATATTAATTTGTCATACAAGGCTTGTCAGAAATAACATGCAAATATTTTTCTATAAAATGAGCAGCTTTAGAAATAGTTTAAATTACAGTTCTTCGTGTAACGCTATATACCGAACTAGATAAAATTTGTATGTAACACGTCTGCCAATGTTATCGTACTAATGAATATACAACAGCAAAACTACCAGAAACATTAAGGCCTAAAAATATATTCCATAATTTGAATGTGTGGCAATAATTTTGAATATAGACTATAGCTTAATGTGTCGACTAGCATGGAAGAACTTCGTATTACAGGGCGAGCAACTTAAAACCGGCCCGCTATAAACAGTTACTTGCGTAACTATTATGACTGTGGCGAAGAAATAAACATACCACAAGATATATATTAGGTATGCCAAAAAGTTTTGTCCTCTAAGCGTACATTATTTTAAGCAATTGAAAAATATTTGTAATGCAGGCAACAATTTAGACCTTTTGGAAGTAGCCTTGCCATTAACAATTAACACAATTCATCGAAATATATGGTTTCATCATCAGTCCTAAGCAACAAATAATAAATCAATAAATCTGTTAATAAAATTTATTTGCGGTTCAGAAACGTACAGGAATTAATCAAAAATTTTTGGAACAAACACAGTTTCTGAAATGACGCAGAGGATAATTTGATTAATTTAAAAATGGAGATTTTAGCAACGACGATTAGCAAAGTCGTGGAAAGCTTTCAAGCGTATATCTACGAAGGGGTACCCAAAAGAAAGCGGAATTATTTTTTAAAAGCTTTTTTCTGCAAAAGAATCTTGTTCCTTTCAAAGTACTCTCCATTACACTTGATACATTTGTCCAATCGGTGATTCCATTATTCAAAATATTTTTTATACTCCTCATCAGTATTGGTTGGCAGCCCCTCACTCGTTTTCTTTTCACCTCATCGATGTTGTCAGATCTGAGCCTTTCATTCCCCTCTTCATGCGTAGAACTAAGAAAAATTACACTGAGCTAGATTAGGTGAGTAAGGTGTGTGGACAGCATAACCTTGCCATTTTTTGACAAACATTGGGTAACAGAGATGGTTGTGTGTGCATGTGCGTTATTATGGTGAAAAAATCTGTCCCCTGTCTGCCACAAATCGGGTCAACTGCTTAATGGTCTGTCGTCGGTCTATGAGCACAAGTTTACGAATTTTCTGAACATTTTCGTCTGTTTGTAGAATTGATGGACGTTCAGAACGAGGTTCGTCATCAATCGACATGTCACCATCTTTAAATCGAGAAAACCACTCGTAGACTTGAGTTTTTCACATAGCGTCTTCTTTGTAAGCTATTTTCAACATCAAAACCCTTTCAGCGGCGTTTTTAGCGAGCAGGAGGAAAAAATTCACGGCCGTGCGTTGTTCACTTAAACTCGCCATCACAAAAAACGAAGTGAGAACAAAACAGCAATGGCGAAAAGAATCACTACAGGCAAACAGAATAAGCAAGGTCGACGACACGGACGGCATTGAACTGGCAACGAGTTGCGCTATACACGCCTAGCGTTTGGCTTCTGTTTATTTATTGTGCGTCGTTCTTTTTTGTTTTTATAATAGGGTAGATTACTTCAGCCATGGCTACTTGTTGCGGAACGATTGTTTATTTCCTCTGTTTAGCTAACATTTTTTTAGAAGAACGTTGCTTATACATATGTACTCGTATATTGTAAGATTGTTTGCAATTTTGCTTGTTTTCGTTTGGTTTTTAACTTTAACAATTTATTATTTGGTCCTTTCGTCATTTTAGTTACACTAAAAATAGATTACGATTTTTTAATAAATTACTATATTTCGGTTTTATATATACCTCAAATTTTTCTTTAATTTGAAATTCTAAGTTCTTCAGTTTGATGTCTGCTTTGGTTGTTGTTTCAACATCGCAACAGTGTATGAAATTAGTTATAAAGTCGTACTACTGATTTATGTGGGTCAGTGGAAAATTATACGAACAAAGTGAATTTAAGTTTATCTGTATCAGGCGTTAAACTTTTTATGCTAAATGTATATTTTTATAAATCTAAAAGAATTAAAGAATCAAAGAACTTTAAATAAATTTTTGTTACTTTGTATTTGCATATCATGGAAGATTTATTTTAATCCTTGAACTTTTCTAACGCAGTTAAAAAAATTTTTTGAAAATTTGCGAACATGTAGCTCCACTGCTAGAACTCGCCGCGACTTTTGTAGGTTTAGATGCCCGTATAATGTTTAAGCATACACAATTTTAAAAATTAGTTCTGTACGTGCGTAGATGGTATTATCATCAACAAATGTATTGTGTTTATATTTTTTCCACACCCACTTTGGTAAGTAAGATACTATGGCATTGTTTGTACGGACCTTCGTTAATTTTATCAAATAGATTGGGTTGCTATTGATAACGGAACGTACATAGTGACTTACGTTCTTAGGGATGTAAGAAGCTATTCTATCCATGTACCATTTGGCAATTTAAGTATCATAAATAAATAAATAAACGTCAAAAATTAAAAACCAATTTTTGGTTTGATAGCGAGTGTAAAAAAATCTAATATGTACTTCGGGACGTATTGGGTACCATAGACATAACACACAACCCAATAGTGTAAAATGAGTGGAAAACATATTTGATCGTAAAGGAAACCGTTATGTTAAAATCATATCTGTTGGTGAAGAGACAACCGTCAACTAATTGTTACGAATTGGAAGAAAGTATTCTAAGTTTCAGCACGTTCGAACTTTCTAGTAGTTTGAAAAATGTTATATTTTAACCAAGATTTAGTTCAGAATATAACACTTTAATTCTAGGTGCAATAATCCCGGAAGTTTTAAATCTAACACTTATTTTATTTTTAAGTCGCCTTGTATGAACGTTAGTTACAGAATAATCCGTTATGCGAAACTGCACAGAGAAATGCGCGAACTGAATATTAGGTCCTAAAACTTTAAAGGCGACGACAGCAAGTGAATCTACTAATTATGTGTATACTTTGGCCTTAGTATACTCTCGATCGCTATCTATGTATAAAAAAGTTTTTAAAACGCGAATAATGTTCAATGCGTCAAGGTATTTTAATCCTGAACTTGTATCTAACACTGTTTTAAATTTCAGTGACTTGTTTTTGAATTATAGTTTATATACAAATCTCTACTTTGAAATATCTAACTCATGAATGTCTCTTATCTTCTTACAGTTTACGCACGTAGTAGTTAAAATATAGGGTTGCTTTGAAATGATTGCAGAAATATTAACCATATATTCTTTATGTATTACATTCGCAAACAATAATAAAAAAATTAAACAGGTCTAATTTGGACAAATGAATTTGGAAAATCCTTGTAAAACCTTTTGAAAACTTCTGGTTTGCAAGTACCATATTTAGAAGTTTTATCCCAATTTGTGACGAAATCCCAGTGTTACTCATGTTTTAAGTAATTGCATCGTGATAAACAATCAGCGTAATTAAAATTGATGTTTTTTGTGGAAGTAAAATTTATTTAAAAACGGTAAAACTTAGTTATTAAGAGAAATTAGGGCTTATTTCATACAATTAATTTTTCCTTTTCATTATTTATGAACTGAAATCCTTACTGAAACACTAAAAACCCACATCCCTTTGGAATATTTTTTGTAGCTTATGTAAAACTTACAGAAAAGGAATATTAAATTACAAGTTTTCCAACTTTATGTACATAATTTGATATTATTTAATACTCAACTTCGGAAATATAAAAATACAAAATAAATGCGTAAAAAGGCGCATTTTGTCTTGTCTGATAATACAAAGTTTTAGATTTAAAAAGGGCATACATGAATACCTTGGGTAAATCGCAATTCGTAACTTTTTTGGGAAAACTATCATGAAACAACTGTATTAAAGTTACATTTTATCACTATTAATTATTTGCTTGTAAATTATATTACTTCTTTGATGATTTTAATACATCTCCTAAATTTAATTTTTTAAGATCGGTTCCAAATAAAAATTAGGTCATTTACTTATGGAAGCAGGCCAAGCACCTATTTATTAGTAAGAACACAGAGTGCATTTCGAGATATTGTTAGAATTCGCATTTTTTCTTGAATGTCTGTAACGGATTAATTATATGACAAATGTCAGCAGTTCATAAAATACGCAGAGTTGCCCATTTCATTTCTACGACTATTTCAAAGGAATATTTTGCGTAATTACAATTAAATCGACATATTGATGCTACTCCACCGCCATTCAGGAAATTAAATTAATGTACCTTGTATAATAAGGAACAACTAAAGTTTAGAAATGATCATAAATAGTTTGGAATTGTAGAATACATCCGCTGTACCACTACGCGGTTTAAATTAAACCTTAAAAAGCAGGCCGATGAAATATGTGCATATGTTGGTAATTTTAACATATTTTAGCTAAACAACTATGAATATTGAAACTTGAAGTATTTTAATAATACTTTCGATTGTACTGCTTTCAGAATGATTATTGTGAGGTAGCGTTAGATTTATAAAAATAACCGATAACTAAAAATACATAAATTAATTTATAAATTTAATATTTTTGATAAGCGAATGCAACTGAAAGACATTGTAAACACCAACATAACATGAAAGTCTTGCCGTAAGTTTTTGAATAAAACAGATTGACTAAAAGTATTATACTGTTCTCCCCTGAGCTTGTCCTTGAAAGAACACTACAACTCAGTGTTGAAATATAAAAAGTCCAAAAATAATCAAGTACGGAATTCTTCGCTATTTAACCTGTTTTTGATATCTTTGATATCTTTCATGCTTTGTGCTGGCCAAGAGAGTTAAATTCCATGATGTGCTTTGGATTCTTAAATTTTCAATATTTCATTTACAATAATTGATGTGCAGGGTAACATTGTCACGTTCTAAATGGGATGTAGTACTAAAATGTAGTAGAAGTCGGGAAGATCTGTTTACTGCAAGGTCTTTCGCTCAAAACAAGCGGGGATGACTTAAACTTGTCGGTTTGTTCGAAATTTGCAAACATTGGAGCAAACGGGTAACGATTACAAGCTTGGGGGCATCATTAACTTGAGCATACAGAGGATGCTTAAGAAAAGGAAAGAAGAAACAGTGTTTCCGATTTCTAGAAGCCGAACCTAAACATGGGCAATATCCTAAGCATCTGCGCAAACACTTACTTTTAATACGTAGATTGCAAAGATATGGAATGAAATTAGTTTTCGGGACATTTACAAAAGGGCTTCGATAACTTAAATTATCTTATAATTATGAGATACAACTATCCATGTATTTAGTGAGCCAAGGTTTCGTTGTGACTGATTGCATTAGTACATTAACTGGCATTGACAAATGAAAGATTCACTTATAAGCAAAAGTCATGTTCTTCTATAACCGAGGATAACGCAAACATATCTTAGGGATTGAAACGAACTTATATTAGTAAAATAGAATCAATAGAACATCCCCAAATTCACTTAATCCTATCGGGTCTAAACAACTTACCTACAACAGCGGATAAAGTAAAATCAATAGGAGTGATTTTACTGAAAATAATGACAATAATGGATTAATTCATACATAAATATTAATAGTTGTAAGGTTCAAGTAGGTAAATATAATCTGACATCATAATTAATTAAAACAATGGCAGAGAAGTTGGCTTTGCACTCAATTTTCTAGCTTAGAAGGTGGAAATAGCAATTTTATTTCTAACCACTCAAGTGTTAAAAAGAATGCTAAATAATGTTTACGGTAATTGTCTCTACCATTAGAAATGCCAGTATAGCAGGGCATAATTCAGCATGATGTTTGTAAAAGTAGCTCCCCAATTAAAAGTTTAAATCACGCCGTGATGAGTATTTCATATAAAGAAGTACAAAGATATTAAACAAGTTCATCATCATTTGCTTTTGAAACGCAAAGTAATTAACAATACAATTGCATTTTAACGGGATGTTCACCTTTACGTTCAAACGATACTGATTCAAACCCGGCCGAGGTCGGTACATTTTTTAGCGGAAAAAATTTAAAATATACAATGGCGACATCTGTTGAGTGGTAGCAACATTAGAAAGGTCAATTATTTGTTTATCTAACGCACTTAAGTTCGTGTCAGTCACATGATAAATGACAATGGTATGACAGTTATTCCTAACCAAATTGTTAATCCAAGTTGAAATTTTATCATGGAATCAAGCGCGATTATTAAATTTAACGCAAAACTTGGTAAAAGTGCATCAGAAATATTTCGGTTAATGCAGCAAGTATATAGCGATGCTTGCTGAAGTCGATCAAATGTTTTCGTATGGCATAAACGATTTTTGGATGGTAGAAAATCGCTAGAAAATGATCAACATATGGGAAGGCCAATTTCAATTCGAAAACCTGAAACGATCGAAACAGTACGTAACTTTATTGCAAATGACCGCAATGCTGCACTGAAAATGATAGAAGCGGCTACGAACATTAACCGAGAAATGATTCGGACCATTATTTACGAGGATTTGAGAAAAACAAAGGTTTGTGCTAAGTTTCTTTCACACACTTTGACGGACGAACAAAAAGTAACGAGTGTTAGCCATTCCAGAAATATCGTTGAAGCCGTCAGAAATGATCCAAACTTCCTAAAATTAATTGTTACGGGTGATGAAACATGGTGCTTTCAATACGATCCAAAAACCAAGCGTCAAAGTGCGGAATCCGTCGTATCCGTCCCGATTATCAAGATGCTGGACGCTGTAGCACGATAACGTGCCATTTCACAAGTCACTCATTGTTCGTCAATTTTTGGCTAAAAATCAAGTCTGTGAACTCAATCAATCGCCATATTCACTTGATTTGGCCCCGTGCGACTTTTCGTTATTTCCAAAATTGAAATTGAAATCCGACACGGGAACTAGAGGCAATACCACAAAATGAGCTAAATCATTAATTTGAAACCCTTTTGGAGCGCTGCGCTGTACCAAGTGTGTTGAAGCAAGAGGAAATTATTTTGAATAAAAGCAAATTGAGGTTTTGTTTCTATCGTGTTTTATTGGTGGCATGGTTTAGAAGCGATAAATGAAGTTGCAATAGTTTACTTTTATTTCTGATGATACAAGCAGTAGTCTTAATAAATTATAATAATCACGGCAAATAATTTTAAATAATTTATATATACATGAAGTTAATTTTTGAAATGTTATCTATTTGAGATAATTATTTAATGTATAATTTTATAACAAGTTTAAATACATATTTTAAAATTTCTGCATCGACCGAGGTTCGAACTTGCGACTTTGCGTTAACATGACGCACGCTGTGCCACCTGAGTTACCGATGCACTACAGCCACGATAGCAGAAAACTCGTATATGTATGTAATATCAATTCAAGGCGTTAGATATTTTAAATATATATTATAGTTAAAATTAGCAATTGCTAAAGATAATCTTTGAATAGACATTACATGCTTGATTATTGATGTAAAACTGGAAAAGCACGCAGGCTCATCAATTACCTCGTATAAAAATGCCTATTAAAAATATCTAACGTCTTGAATTGACATTACATACATATACGAGATTTCCGCTATCGTGCCTGTAGTCCGTCGATAGCTCAGGTGGTAGAGCGTGCGTCATTTGTGTTTTTACAATTTCACAAGAAATAATATCAACTGTCATCTCACCCCTTAATCCTTTGTTGAATATTTAATCGTAATTAATTAATGTAATTTCTATATATTTCTTTTAAACATAAAATTGTATCAAGTGACATAAAAAACATTTATCATTTTCTACATATACTATCGTAACCAATTATGAAGGAGTAAATAACCCTCTAATCCAATCCATTAATATTGATCTACAAACAGTATCAAGTTATAATACTGTAGGAGATAAGAAAAAAGTGTAATACTAGGCTAAAAGCAAATATGACTACATTAATCCACTAATATCTACATTTTTATACATGTCACATCGATAATAAGTTTGGACAACGGAACACTATTAGGCAAAAATATTATTTTGAAAACTGTATTCTATTGTATTTTAATTTTGTCACTAGATATAATTTTATGTTGAAATTGAAAGAAGTATATTAATATAAAGTACATCAATTAATTACGGTTAAATGTTCGACATAGGACTAAGGGGTGGAAATGCAATTTAAATTACTTCTCATGAAAATATAAAAACGCTTTAATTTTATTTTAACGTGCTCTACAACACACATTGTTTTTAAACGAATCGAGTTATATTAGGGAAAGTATTTGTCTATTTTAATTTTTCTTAAAGGTAGTTTTCACGTTCCAAACATATTGTTGAGAAAAATTAAGCCTTCATTGAGCATGGAAGCAATTATTTTAGTGTTTGCTCTATCCAAATCAGTTGACTGCTTTTATGTGAAACGGTCAATATATCGTCATACAGATTCAAAGCTGAGGGTGCTTTTTAACCCATAAAACCATTTAAGAGTGCATAAAAAATTAAGGGCCTCTTATATTTTAGTTGTTTACAACATACCCCAATTTAATCAAAATCGGGATCCTTGTTAGTCATGTGATTTTGTTATGAAAAACGGATGTAATTGTCGAAATTTTGTCAAATTCTTTATGGTAAATCGCTATATAAACATGAAAAGATGTTTGTGGCAAAATCACATAATTAAACACGATTTATCAATTAATGTACACTATATTTTTGCCTTACACAGAGGACAGGGTGTTCTACAACATGCCAGACAAACTTACACCTCGTATTCCTGGAATCATTCTGATTCAAAAAACTTCACAAATTATGGGTTCATGCCTCTCCATTTCGGAGATATCGAAGGAAATTGTAAAAAAATTAATAATAAAGTTTAATTATAATGCTTATTTTTGATAAATTGACTGTTATAAACGACTTGTTTAACATTTCAACAGCAGTGAAGTTTTTAACATTACAGCAAGAAAAAAATCAACAATTAATTAAAGTAAAAATAAATTTAAAACAGCCGTTCAAAGTGAGAACTTCGTTTTCTAAACATACAGCTATCTTTCGACCCATAGTTAATTTCTGCCTATTCATTTCGAAGAGAAATAGTGGATTAAATTATCCTGTTAGCTAAATCTGCGAACGGATTTGGTTTACAATTGATATAGACACGAAATTTGAGGCCGCTCCGCAAGAAAAAATGTAGAGGTCATAAATCAGGTGATCAAGTCGGTCAACATACAGTACCTCCTCGTCCCATCCACCTTTCGAGAAAATGTTCATTAAGGAACGCTGTTACTTGCTTCTACAAATGTAGAGGTGCTCCATCATGTTGTAACTACATGTTGCGTTGAGCTTCCAAAGGAATATCCTCCATTCAATTAGGCAATTCTACAACCAAAAAATGAATGTAATTTTCTGCCCTAAGAGGTCCTTCAATAAAATAAGCCACACCATACGTTGAGGTAAAAACGGTGCTTATGATTGCCTACAACTGGGTCATGTCGGTTTTGATACACTCAAATGTGAGAAGTACATCTGGCATTTCCTGTAAATTGAAGCAAGTTGTTTTGCAGCTACTGACAATACCGTACTCGATTTTCTAAATCTATAGGAAGTAAATGCCGTGATGAACAGTGCTCCATACGTTAGTTTGAGGAATTTCAGTTGTATTTTACGCATAATTGTAGGACTTCATTCAACTGTATTTGAAACCACATTAGTTTGTTGATGATTCCCATTTCAACCTCTTTCTATAACTTCGACATCATGTATCTCTCAAATACGGAATATCGCTAGAAAATGTTATATGCTGTGGTATTCTGCTGTTGTAGCATGTCCAGATTCATTACAAAAATCTTAAATGAAAACCATTACGACATATTTTGCATTAGTAAATTGAGGCAGAACGGTTTAAGTTAATAATACATATTATTTACTACGACAGCAAACATGTCAATAAATTGTTAATTTATCAAGCCATACTCAGTAAAAGTAAACTTTCCGATTATTGTCCATTATAATTTCTTTACTATTTACTTTGATAGCTCCGAAACGAAAATTAATTGATCTATAGTTTATGTGACGTTATTTGACCAGAATGACCCCTGGAACACATGGCATAACTTTGTACGCCAAGTTGTGTATTATTTCTGAAACAATTGTCAATTATATTTAGATTTGAAGGTCAACGCGTAAGACATATTAACTTCCAAAGTAATTACAACTTTCAAGTTATGATAATTAAGGATGTTAATGAGATCTAAAATTATTTTAGGTTTATTAGCATTATAGTCCTTTTTTAAACTTGGTAAAATATAAACATGGAAAATGATTTTGATGGCGAGTATAAGGCTGAATCTATACACGAAAGTGTTTTATTATGAGAGAATGAATATAATTTTTTTCTTACAAATTTAGTGTCACGTAGTTCTGTTATCGATTATTTAATATTCTTGATGTTGATAGTAGTTGTATAAAAAATAGTGTTATGAAATTTTATCAATAAAAATTCAAGTGTTAATGGTAAAGGTGACTGCATTTCTAATCTAATTATAAATACTGTAACAATACTCACTGCGATATATTGCCAGCCGTTGTTGACTCGTACAAGAAGAGCTTCTTCGTCAATAATGTATGCTATCGTACCAACTGGGCTGACGGAAGACATTTTTGTCATTCTAGCGCTATCCTGAAATGTCACAGCTCCAGGCACAATTTGATGACGTATTTGTTCAGGAACAGCAGCTTGTAAAGGCGGGCTTGCCGTTGCCCTACCTAAATTAAAATTTAAAATTTTAAGTACAGAATAGTCATACATTACGCGTACCTGCAGACTTCAATTCTTTTAATTCTCTTAGAGCCTTAAGTTCTTCAAGACTACTTTTTGGTCCTTAAGCAGCGTAAGATAATACAATTTATTGAGTTAACAGTGAAATTCTTGAGACTCACCTGGCCGTAAGTTAAATGTTTGTTCTCCATATATGCCACCCGGCTCTCCTTTGGGGCCGGTTATAGATAAGCCCGGAGAACCTGTAAGGCCAGGAGGCCCAGGAAGACCCGGCGGGCCCGGAATTGGTATATATCTAATAGATTCTTCAACGGCAGGTGCGCCAGGTGCACCTGGTGAACCATCTCTTCCCGGAGTGCCATCGATTCCTCGATCACCTTTTTCTCCTTTGACCTAACAAATTTATTATTGGTGTGTACAATAAAAATAATTCACCTTACCACTCGATAATCTCCTCCCGAATCACCTTTTTCACCTTTAGGACCGGGTAATCCAGGAACTCCAGGTCGCCCCTAAGAATATTTATTCTCTTAAAGAAAATGCCATAGGCAGAAAATTTAAGTATATACTACCTTACCTTAAAATTGTTCTGATATGCAAGAATAATAAAATTGAGTAAATATGAATGATTTGTGTCTAATTAGAGAAGCAATTACTCTTACCATCCATCCAGGCAATCCTATTTCTCCTGCAGATCCCGGTTTTCCTGGTGGGCCAACTGGTCCTGTAGGGCCAGGTTTTCCTCTGCGTCCTCTTTTTCCCATATCTCCTTTTTCTCCCTATCAATTTAAATGTAATCGTAATTAATATCACGTATTCAACTTACTTTTACAGTTAACACATGAGAAGTTGTATTAGCAACAAACATAGGCCCAGGGGGTCCTCTTTCTCCACGTTCTCCTTTCATTCCAAGTGGACCCATAGGACCAGTGGCCCCACTACTTCCAGGTTCACCCTTTTCTCCAGGGATACCTATTGCACCATTTAAACCTGGAATGCCAGACATCCCCGCTTCACCACGTTCCCCTTTTTCACCTTTATCACCATGCTCTCCAGAGTCACCTTTTTGTCCTGGTTTATTAGGTGCATCTTTATTAAAACTTTCAAATTGTGCAGGAATGCCTGCTGGACCAGGTGGGCCCATTCTCCCAGGTTCTCCTTTTTCTCCTTTTTCTGCATTTTTACCGTTTGCGCCAGGTGTACCTGGAATTCCATCCATACCATGGGATCCTTGTTCTCCTTTAGAACCCTGAGTGCCTTTCTCTCCTTGATAACCTCTTTCTCCTCTATCACCTTTAGCACCTATCTCTCCTCTTTCACCTTTGTTGCCTTTAATTATTTGAAAGTAATTGAATATTCAACATAAATAGAGAATTACCTGGTAGACCCCGCTCTCCACGAGGTCCAATTGGTCCACGATCTCCAGGTTCGCCCTTATTTCCTGGAATACCCGGTCGATTCCCGCTTAACGTATCCTAAAGTTGAAGTAATATTATTAGCTTGATTTTAATGTTAATGCTAAAGCTTAACCACCTTAAAAATACCTCTAGGTTTCCAACTGGGCTATTATCGCAGCGTGTAAAATTATTTAAATTATGTCTTTATCATCAATCATGGTGTGTCCGACATTAATAACTGACAAATTTAAAACAAATTAATTTGAAAGAAACAAGAAATACAAATACAAAATTATTTTATCAAGTGCAAATTCAACTCAATAAATAGTGAAAACTGTATTCCAGAATGTTATGTTGTAGATATATTCTATAAATATTACAAATTTAGTAAACAATAGTCTAGTAGATTCACCAGTTTGTAGGCATCTTCTCATAATCCTTTAACTTTTAACGAATACCGAAATCGGCATATTTTAAATATTAATGCTTATGAATGTTTTAGAAACTGAGTACGATTTTTAGAATTCATTGGGGTTTATACGTTATTACACTTTTTTATACATATACATATAGAGGTGATTTATTTTGAACAGATATTAATTTTGAAATCGAGTTTTAGGAAAAGTCTAAACTATGTTCATTTTCTTCAAAATCATACATCTGGAGTAAAGATCTAATTTATACGTATGCCTGGGGAAAAATTAAATGTATCTACTTTTCCGTTTTATTACTTTATATTTAATAGAATTTGATGATTTAATAATTTGAGGTATTAATTTTTAAAGCAGTATATTTAAATATTCCTATAAATGGAGATAAAATTCCATTTATTAAAACATACGCTTGTATACTAACGTTTCGTTTCTTAAAAGATACTTCTTCAAAGTATTTGTATAACCTAAAATGTTAATATTTATGAAATATGTATAAACGTAAGAGAAAGTATACTTAAATGTTATAAATGTCAAAATCAGATTATTAAACGCTTACCATTTTGCTTAAATTGTTTACAATTATAATACATAGAAAAAGAGAAATTAAGAACAGAGGAGTATAAGAAATTGTCTAAATAAAGAAAAACCAAACAAAAGTGAGCTGATTTTATTAATAATTATTTGTAGTTAGATTTCTTTAAAAAGTACCGGATTAACTAAAAACCTTTAATCTGCAAAAATTTAAGGTTTAAAAAGTACCTTTTACATGCTTTATTAGAAAAAATAAAAATTGAACGGATTTAATTAAAAATTAAAAAATAAAGTTTTACGAGTTACTTATAGATTAAAATATTAAAGTTATAATGCTTTGTAAATATATCTGGCTCCGAAGACATAACTGCATTTACGAGTCAGTTATTTATGTCGGACCCACTAAAATAACTTACATCCGCATTTTCAAATTCAACAGGTCCTGGTGGACCAGGAGGACCAGGAGGTCCAGTTTGTCCGGAAGTACCATCGCGACCTGGAGCTCCTTTCGGTCCTTGTAGTCCTTCTGGACCAGTAGGCCCACGTTCACCTCGTTCACCCTTCTCACCAGAAGGTCCTGGAGCGCCACGTTCACCAGGAGCACCAGGTAAACCGGTCATACCTGGAGGCCCTGCCTTGCCTTCAGCACCTGCTACACCAGGCGGACCTGGTAACATAAGGGGCATCATCATCGTGTCGAAATAACTTGATAAATTGCAAGTGCATGTAGACGTAGGTGCCTGAAAATAACAAACTAGTACATTCTTCGTCCTTTATAATAGTTAATACCTCTACTGTTGCTGTTCCTGCAGGACCTGATGGACCAGGTGGCCCTGGAGGCCCACGAATTGCTTCTCCCGGTGGCCCCTAAAGAGGAATATTTTTAGTTTCGTTAAACGAAGTTAGATTAATTCATTTACCTTAGGGCCGCGATCTCCTTTTTCTCCTTTTAGCCATGATCCGCCTTGCGTGTTATTTAAAACGTAATTACAACAATTTTCTTTTCCACAAGAGCAATCCTTACCAACTGGTGCCGGAGGAGGTGGCGGTAGCGCTGGAGGATGGGATCCATCTTTGCCATTTCCTTCCCATGGAGAATCGGGATCTCGTTCCACCTATTACACGTGAGTATTAGCAAAATGTTATTAATGGTCTAATATGAGGTGGTTAGAATAGAGTTTGTTAGTAGCTAAGATCTTGCTGAGGCACAGTATTATCTGTAAAGCTATGCTAGACGTAACGTAAACACTTACATCATCTACTGGATAATCGGAATTGTTCGGGAACGGATCCTCCCATGGAAATCCCTAATTTATGAACGATAATGTAAAATAATAATGAAATAGTAGCAAACATTTACACAACTACGAAGCTTAACTATTTCGTAATATAAATCTATAATATTAGTTAGTTTACAAATTTGATTTAATGTCTATTTATTATATTATAGGATCGTTACTCATTGTTATTGAAATTTAACATGTAAACGACTGACCTGAAAATCTGTATCGCATTGAGACGCTGCCATATTCGGATCGGCAAAAAGCTTAAGTTGATCCATAGCTCCCTTTAAAAGTTAAAAAGAAAAATAAAATATTAAGTTTCCTTACTCGAAGGTGAGCCGTCTTTGCCTTTTGATCAAGTGTAAAATCTCTTTATAAGTATTGTCGTATTTTTGGTAAAAAGCGACATTAAAATTTTTTTCCAAAGTTTTTAAATCAAACTGTTAAGAATAGATTTTGCGTTAATCTTTTGAAGCTTATTCGAGATACTTTATGCAAGTTTCTATACACTGTAAAAGTTCTAACAATAGCGAAACTTTATCTAATAGATGCGGAAAAAATAATAGAAACATTTGATGACAATTCTTATTTCAATTTAAAAGTTGCTTTGAGAGAGTAACTCTCTTAAAAGAAACTCAGTTTAACTTTTGAGATTCTTAAGAAATCCTTTAGAAGTTTCTAGGACTTGTTTAAGTAGGTAACAGACTTTCGTAAAGCATCAAGCACTAAACATATTCGTCAGATTAGTTATCTTACATTTACAACGCTTTCACAATTCAAAATATGCTTTTTTATAGAAGTTTATATGTTCAATTAGAATTTCTATATCTAAACTTAAATGTTCAAAATATGTTTTCCAATATTTTCATAAAAGAAGTTAAATGTTTTATACGGGAAACTTATTCAATGTTACTGAAATATGGAAAACAGCTTTATGTGCATTTATCGGGCTTTTCTTAGCTACTGTCTTGGAACGTAACTTATAACTTTTTAATATAATAAACCACCGGAAATGTGTACATGGTTGTACAACTTTTAAGTTTTCTTTATAAGTATAGCGATTTTAGATTGACAAGTTTACTCTAAATTATGTAATGCGTGAATAGGCAAATATAAAAATGTTGGCCTCGTATAGAATTAATGATGAAACGTGTGACCTTGTTTCATATATTTTAGTTATTTAAAAATATATTAAGCCCATTCGACTTTTTATGTAATAAAATTCGATCTTTATTACAAAGTAACAGTATTAAAAATAAGTCAGTCTATGAAATCTGACAATTTAGTTTTAATTAAAATTAATACTTCAGAGACAAACATAAGTTATAAATAAAACAAAAAAAAATATAGAAAAAAATGATGTTTTGTATCTTTTGATATCGATGAATCCGTCCTAATCATGATATTTTAATTCTTTTGGTTTTCTAATGTATTGGGCTGTAACATAAATTAGTTCAGTTGCAGCTATAAACTTCTTGATGTACCTTGAAGTTGGTTATTAGATAGCACGTAGATAGTATCAATTTTTCAGTGACGCAGTAATTTAAATAGTGTTCACAACATTCTACGAATGTTTAAAATATAATGGAGGATTTAAAAGTACTCAACTGGAGATATATACAACTAATAAAATACGTTTAAAGAAGTTACGTGAATACACCTTAATGAATTTTTAAATTTTCAAAATTATACAGTATTTTGCTTTCATGATATGATTATTGGCTATTCACCTGAAATTTTCCTAAATAGCACAGATCAGTGATATTAATACAACCAGATTATCAACATTTACAGCTCCTATTTTGTTTCCTATAAAATATAATACCGTTTCCTGACATGAATATTGCAAACCTTTCCCATCACGTTGACGTTAGGTGAAGCATTACAGTTCAACAACGGCTTAACATTTTCATCTGGCTTTGAATATTCTACAAAACATTCGCAAAAAATCATCTTGTTCCAATAATGTTCGTATTTTCGTTTGTATTTGTCATGTTTTGCGGTTGTATTTTTGATTATACAGGGTTGGCCGACAGGTATGACCACGTTTTTCACTTAAGCCTTGAATTTCCCGAGAAATGTTCTCTTTTAATGCTTGAATAGCCTGTGATCGACTTTAATATATACTATCCTTTAAATATCCCCATAAAAAGAATTCAAGTACCGATAAATCTGGCGATTTTGGCGGTGATTTATGTCTCCATATTTAGATATTAATTTGTTTGGAAACATTTTCGGTGTCGCCTTGATGTATGTTCAGTCGTACCATCTGATTGAAACAAGATGTAATATTGTTCTAACCTTCGGGCCCTCATGCTCTAATATGCACATATAATAACTATAACCGGTTTATTATTGTCTTATGAAAATAAAATCCAATAATCTTAGATTTAGCCACATTACAGCTTACGGTCACTTTTGAATCATGAAGCGGTTTCTGATGCAGTTCTTGGGGTTCTCCAACGACCAATATCGAAGGTTTTTATTATTTACAAAACTGTTTACCTGAAAGTGGACTTCATCTGTCATTAATAAACAATCAAGATCATTTTCATTGTTTTCCTAAATTTTCAAAACTTGCTTTCAGAATGTTATTCTAGCCCCCTCTTTTAACTTCTGGATAACTTAAATCTTATAACGATGAAACCATAGGTCATTGTGAAGGATTCTTTGTAATCTTATTCGAGATATTTCTAACGCTGTTGCTTGTTTTTTTGCTGAACATGGAGGATTTCTTTGAATGAAATTGTGAACCATTTCAATATAATCTGGTGTACGCACTAGTCGAACACCACCTTTAAACTTGCGTTCCACACTACCTCTTAGGTTAAAATCACTCACTCAATGCATAATTGTTTTTCTTGATCGTATTCTTCCATGTCTCTGAATAGTGAAATTACGACGAAAATTTATTTGACTTAGAATAATACTGTAACAAAATTAGAAACAATAATACCTCAATAGAACATTTCGGAACAACCCAGAAGGTCCCATACAACTAAGATAGGTGATGTGATTATAAATGGCCCATTACTGCAACTGATATTTAAAAAAACATAAATTCAAGGTACCGGCAATGAGTCATGAAATCATTGCATCGGCATTATGACTAATTTTATTTCTGACTAATGTACAATTTTCGGGACTACTTCTTTCTATATAAATAGCAAATTAAATTCCTTTAGTTTTTAGTATTGCTTAGAATCTTGTATTGTTAAAAGCTGTTATAAATATACGCATTTATTATTACAGTACTGTCAAATAAATAATTAAGTGAATACGTGCAAATAAATAGCTATAATTTAGTGAATATAAATAAAAACTTTTTAACAATTAACTAGTTTCGTTACATTGGTGTCAGGTGTTGGATTTGTTATTGTAAGTGTGAACTCACTAACTATTAATAATTAAAAGCTAGGGTAAATTTTTACTTTCTCTTACCTATATGAAATATAGTATAAAGAAAGTTGTTTTCGGTTAAAATTTTAGCAGATGTTTTCAGGTTTTCTGAGAATGAAAAACATGTTTTTAGAAATTGACCTGTGCGCATACGTGTATACATGTGTACATGTACGTGTGTTGTGTGGTCAAGATAGCACGAAAACAAAACGTCGTAGAAAAGTAAAACTTTATATTTGAGTTTATTATCTACCTAGTACCTCTTAATAAGCATTTTGTTAAAATATAATCACCGGAAGTGCCACTTTATCCTTGTGATTTTTAGGTTTTTTGAGATTTTTGCGAAAATGCCTGTAATGATTTTTTTTTAATTTACCACGCTACTTATGTTTACCATGCCCTTTTATGTGAACTAATTGCTTTCTCTGAGAAAATTCGTTGAAGCGGGTAATCGATAAAAATCTCCAAGTTAAGCAGTGTTTCTCGCGGCAATTAACAGGATTGGTGTCCGTTGTCGTTATCATTCCCAAAGTGAATATAGATTAATATTTTAATGATTTATCTGCATTGTTTACATACTTAATTATTTTTTATTTAAATTTATAAATTATTTTTGCTCTAAATTAGCTTAAAATTTAATTATAAACGTCTCGGTACATGTATATAGGAAATTATAAATGGGTGAATTATTTATGCTTTTAAATTAATTTTAGCGTTTTCAGTGTATAGACCTGGGAAATTAAAACAAAAAAAAGTCGGTGGTTCGAAATAATTAGGGAAAAATTGGAAATTGTTTTAAATGCTTTATTTTACTACTAAATTGAATAATTTGAGATTGCCCCAATTTCCTAGGTGTGCGTTAGCTCCAAAAAACTGCCAAATGTTTGTACTTATATCAATTTTTCGTAAATAACTCGCAAAATAGGCTTCCTACAAAAAATTACTGTTCATAAATTGTAGAGCATTAAATTCTGCGTCGATTGGGTACCTTAACTTCAAAAAGCGGTTGGAAAAAGTGTTGAAAAGTTGTTTCGAAAAACCTTAATTTTCTCAAGTTGAGTTGAAATATTCGACCTTTCTTTACTTTTCGTATATAACTTGGCAAATACACTCCCTAGAAAAAGAAATTATTTCAACACAATTTAAAAAATAAGGTTTTCGAAAGAGCTTTTCTGCACTTTTATCAACCAATTTTGAACTTAAAGTACTCAACGCAAAATTTAGTGCTCTACAATTTATGAACAGTACTTTTTTGTAGGAAGAGTATTTTGTAAGTTATTTACGAAAAACTGCCAAATATTTGGCAGCTTTTTGGAGATTGCAGCTAATTAAGACCTAGGAAATTGGGACAAACTCTAATTATTCAATTTAGTACCTAGTAAAACAAAGCATTTAAAACAATTTCCAGCTTTCCTCCAATTATTTCAAACGAAATGTCAAATTTCCCTGGTGTAGTAGGTGTATAGAAAAATAACCAACATCAATAAGCTGCATAGAAGCGGATGAATGGCGATATCAAAAATATTTAAATACGAATGCATTTGGGAATTCTCGGTTTCTGTTTTTGAGAACAATTCGAGAATTTTAAAAATATCCTTATCCTATAATGCATAAAAACTTCAATACGTCCGCCCCACGAAGTTTGGCCCAATATTATATCATAGCAAACGGTATTACGATATAAAATTTAAAGGTGTGATAAGTTCAGACCGGTTTAATATTAATAGAGGTGATTTTTGGGTATCCGATGAAGATTTTTGTTAAAACTGGACTTAGTGAAGTCGAAGAAGAATTATTAAATCGGCGAGGACACCACACAAGTTTACTTATTGGTAGCAATATTGATAATTCAGTGAGGAAACCTAAGGAAATGCAATGAAGGGAACAAATAAAACAATGACAGTGTTGCAATTTTTTCACAAAATATTGGTTACCATACTATTTTAGAAAGTTTAATTAAATAAACGCACAAACCCAATTATAGTAGATAATCTATTTTAGGACAGACAGGATTACAAATAATTTAGATAACATAATAGAACACCAGAAAGTGTAATTTAAATTAAACAATAAACAAAAGTAGTTGTCTAATAACGATTACTTAAAATGAAACCAAAATTAAAATAAAGGAAATAGATCAAATAATTTAGAATTTAACTGGATAAAATAAAATATCTACAATTTAAATTTGGCATAATATGCATCAATGGCAAATGTGCCCTTTTTGTATAATTATAATAAAGTGTTAGTTGAAGTTAAACCAATATTTCTTTTTACACAGCTTAAAATCACATCCCTTTAAATTTTTAAATGTAATCGCCAATTTTAAAATTAATTTAAAATTACTTTAATCTTAAATTTATTTTTACTGCTACGACTGCGATTATCAACACAATTGTAGTTGCAGAAATTAATCTTCACTATAAAATAAAATAGTTTTTAAATTTATTATGAAATTAGTCCTAAGCATCTGAAAAGTTTCAAAATAAAATGACACTAAATGCGTAACTAAATAAGATTTCTAACATGATTGAAAATTACAGAACGAGCTCGTTCTTAATCTGCCAATTTTGACGGACAATTTTAGGAATACGGACAACTTAAATCGTGTTGTTACGGAAATCGTTTAACATTGAGAAACAAAAATAATCTGTTTTTCAAAGCTAGTCAATCCGTAACAAAATACAATAGTGTTTGGAATAATGCATCAAAACAACCCAGCTAGATTGATATAACTGATGAATGACCCATCCATTTTTCCACATTAAAATTTTATATCAAACCCCCATGGTGTACTGCATTTTTATTAGAACATGAGATCAAAGTTAATCCTTTTTGGGCTGAGTAGGAAATAACTGCAATACGTCAAGTACAGTACATTAAAAAAAATCTGGTATGAGAAAACGCACGACTTTCTCTTACGTACATAGATATACAAATGTGCAAATGTTTACAAATAATTAAAATATTATTTATGTTTATTTTGAGAACGATAATTGTAACGGCCACCCATTCAAGTTATTGGACACGTAAAACTTGCTTAATTCCAGAGATTTTCTCTGCTAACTCGCTTCAACGCACTTTTCAGGAAAACCTTTAAGTTCACGTAAAAGGATATCAAGGACATAAAAACCGTAACAAGTTTCAAAAAATTGTTAAAAATGTTTTCGAGAAAATCGCAAAAAACTCAAAAATCGCAAGAATAAAGTGGCACTTCCGGTCATTCCATTTTAACTAAATGCTTGCTGCCTCATGTACAGAAGATACAAAACGTAAATCAAGTTTTTGATTTTCATATAATACTTACTTTTTGAGATACGTTGTTCACAACTAATACGCCAAGTACTTCCGGTTACTTTATTTTCAAAAATTTATTATATAAACTTTTTGCTTAAACTAAAACTAAATTAAGTAGTTAAGAAATATACTAGGTTTAAAAAAATCGTTAGAGCCGATTTCAAGAAAACCGTGAAAGTGAAGAATTCGGAAAATATCTAAAAATGACAGAAACAAAGGGGTATTTCCGGTTATTCGATTTTAACAAATTTTTAATTTTACAGAAAAAAGCGACTATGACCCCAAATATAAATTTTTATTTAGTTAGGACCATTAGTTCCATAGTTATTGTATTCAGAATTAACAGTGAAAGTACTTCCGGTTACTCGATTTACAGAAAAGTTTCTGAGCAACCACCTAGATTATACGAAAGGGTATTAAATGCTTAAGAAATACATTAAATCAAAAAAAAATCGTTACAGCTGATTTCGAGAAAATACTTCCGGTTATTCGATTTTAACTAAATTCTTGATTTAACACACTAGGGTGATTATGACCTTAAATATAAATTTTCATTTAGCTAGAGTTTTCAATTTCATAGTTACTTTATTCAGACATAACGGCGAAAGTATTTCGGGTTACTCGACTTAAGGAAATTTTTGTGAAGAACTGCCTAGGTTATATGAAAGGGCATTAGATTTCTAAGAAATATAGTAATTTTAGAAAAAATCGTTACAGCCGTTACAACCAAAAAATGACAGGAGTATTATATTATATATGGCACTTCCGATATTACGATTTTAGTAAAATTATTGCGGTTGCATGCGACGATAGATAGAAACTCAAATATAAAATTTTGTTATTCTAGGACTTATGGTTTTTGAGTTATCGTGTTCATAGGCACACACAAACACATGCGCGCGCACGCACGCACCCACGCACGTACTCACGCCCGCACGCACGCATGCGCGCACGCTCGAAAGGACACAGAACGATTGTCAAAAGCATGATTTTCGTACTCAGGGTCCCGAAAACGCATTTCCACTAAAATGTCGATATCGAAAATTTTGGTCGAAAACAATACTCTTTGTTTTACCTATATTTCATATAGGGTAAGAGAAAGTAAAAATTTAAACTAAATTTGCTATACGATTTGTATATCTTCTTACGAGGAAAGTCGAACAAAATTTAAAAAATTGAAATTGAAGATGCGGTAAGCAATGAGATTATAGGTGTAGAAATATACTGAGTTTAAACAAAAATTACGCAAACTGGTTATTTTCAATGCGCATTTTGTTATTAAAAATGAAATACTGTAATTAGGTAAGTAGTGCAAGAAAAGGTACTTTATTCAAGTTTTTTGTATTCATTTTTCGACATAGTCCTCTTTTAACTCGATGAACTTGTTCCAACGACGTTCAAGTCGTTTAATGCCTTCACTATAATAGATCGAATTAAATGCCTCAAAATAATTATTTGTTTCTATAATCACTTCCTTATTAGATGAAAATCACTTTGCACCTAGCCATTTTTTCAAGTTTGGAAACAAGAAAAAGGCAGATAGAACTAAATCTGGACTGTAAGGTGTATGGTGAAGTATTTTGAATCATAATTCAACTAATTTTGCCGAGACACTGTTCGATGGATGAGTCAGTGCATTGTCATCATGAAACAATACTTTCTTTCTTGCCAAATATGGTCGCTTTCCCCTTAATTTTTCAAGCTGGTCCAATAACGACGGATAGTACTCGCCTATGATTTTTTGCCCTTTTGTAAATAATCTGTAAAGATAACACCATGAACAACCCAAAATACGGTGGCCATAACCTCGTTAGCTGATGGAACCACTTTAGCTCTCTTTGGTGCACTGCAACCGTCTTCTACCTATTATTTTTATTTCACGGGTATAGTGGTGTATCCATGTTTCGCAATTGAAAAAAATCAACGCAAAAATTCAACAAGATTATGCTTAAAAAGCGTCAAACAGTACTCAGAAGTTATTACGCGCATTCGTTTCTGATCCACAGTTAATAGACGCTGTATCCATCTTACTGACAGCTTTCTCATACCCAAGTGTTCATGTAAGATATGACAAACACGTTCTTTAGATGTACCTATAGTGTCTACTATTACACGCACTTTAATCGAAGATCATTTAAAACAAGGCCATGAACTTTGGTGACGATTTCGTCAGTGGTAGCCTCTTTCGGATGTCCTGATCTTGTTTCACTTTCAGTACTCGTACGGCCAAGTTTAAATTCATTCACCCAGAAACAAACTGTCTTAAACGATGACGCAGATTCGCCATGATTAGGGGGAAAGTAAAACGAATAATCACATAGGGTAAAATGAAAACAAGATAAAAATCAAACATTTTTCATCTATGTGATAAGTAATTATCACAAAGATCACAATAATAAGGCCCTAAGCCAAAATAAGACGTACATCCCTCATGACTCCATTCCTGCCATTGAATACATTGTATCCAGTCCTAACAAAGTGGTTCCATATATATGTCACTACAAACTGTGTAGTTGAATTCTTTTTTTTGTTTTGTTTCTATTCCTGAGTTGTCCGGTTTCGGTTTCACTTGTGAACAGTGTGTTCTCTGTTTCTTCTGTAGTGCTTGACTAAATTTTTGTTTTTGAACGTTTTTATCGTAGTACTGTAACGATTTTAAAGGTTTGTTTTGGTAATGGTTGAAAATATATAGGTAAACAATTGGTTCTACTTCCAGATCTGTTTAAAATTATTGTTGTTTTATCTTTAACAGGAATTTCTTGATTGGGTGGAATAAATTTTCTAGCCAGACGTAGTGTGTTCCGCGTAGTAGTCAGTGTTTGTACATTGTCTATAGCGTGTTCCACGCAGTACTCAGTGTTTGTATATTGTCTAAACTATCTTTTTGAATAATTTCTCGTAGATTATCTGGACGGTCTGTGATAGGAGAAAAGTTTTCATTGTCAAAAGCCCGTGGATTAAATGTCCATATTCTTGGAGAAAAAAATTCATTAATAGCATTCTTAACTGAATCTGCTTTTATGTATGCCGGAGAAAAAATATTGTCGCTATATTATACTGGTTTACAATACGACCAGGATGTTGCATTTGAAATGTGTGTATCTCTCGTTCTAAATATTCCTTTAAGGAGCCCATAAACAGCTTTATCCAATAGCTGCATTCTATGCGTGGTATGGGGTGGAAATGAGACAAAAATAATGTTGTTCTTTGATGCTAACTCTAACGCCGGATAAAATTTATGAGATTCGTGATTATCTAATAACAGTAATACTTTTTTTCTCATGAGTTGGTCGAACTTCGTCAATCAAAAAATTTAGCCATTCTAGAAATTTCTCTCCGTTAATTCATCAGTTATCTGTACAGTCGCTGTGATCCCGGTAGAGATCTTTCTAACAATCGAGCAACCATTCTCGTCCTAGCAAATATAAAAAACGGCAGTATAACGATTCTAGTGGCAGTGCAGCAACAGATAACAGTAGTTAACGTACCTCTTTCTGCACTAGATATACAACCAACTTGTTTTTTCTTATAAACCGATAAAACTTTAGGCGGTTTTTAGACGTTCTCTGAATCCCTGTCTCATCCATATTGTAAATATGAATGAGAACAATATTGTTTCTAATTATATCTTCAAGTATTTGGTAGAATCGTTCTACTTGTAGTCTATTAAAGCCACGGGCTCTTGCAAATGAGGATAGCTCTGGGGTTCTCAATACTATATCAGGATGTCTGATTTTGAATTTTGCAAACCACGACCTTTCTGCTATTGCGTTTTTAAATGGATTTTGGATACTATTTTTTCTGCAAACTGATCAACTAATCTTTAAAAGTAATTTTTGCTAAGCCCAAAAAATAATGTATCCAGTTTTTTTCAAATATTCTACCAACATTGTCTTTATTGAACACGGGTTTAAAACGCCGCAATGTTTTTTCAGTGATATGGTATTCCATACTTCATAGACATCTATTTATTCAACTAAATTTACATTTTTCTATAGCGTTTTTTAAATTCTCTTCAGACCAACTTGCTCGATCACTCTTACGTATATACTTGCTCACCATCTAAAAAATTATTTAAATACATTAAACTTATTTTAAAATACTAATTGTGCAGGTAAAATGTTATTCCTTTTACCCTATCCATTATGGCAGCTAACTACTTAGAACAAATAAAAAATTTCTTAACATAATAATAATCTTGCTAAACAAGAAGCAATTTAAACTAGTATAAACTGAAAACTACGCAAATTTAAGCATATGAAATCAAAAAGATCATAAGCATATTAATAAAGACACTTGTAATGGAATACCTAGTGTGATAATTTTTAGAAAACTCGCGTTAAACCTATTTCTAATAATACCACACATATTCATCTCACAAAGTTATATTTGTAACTATATTAAACTGGAGCCTACAGAGAGATATAAGATTCATCAGAAGATGGCAGCATTAAGAATAATCGCAGTTATTCATTTTAGGAACCTTATTCATTTTGGGAGCCCGTCCCTATATCTTTTTAAGCATCGGAAAGTATCTTACCTTCTCAATATTAATTTGATTTTATTAAAATAGGATTTGCTCTTATGTATACTAATACGCACACAGTGTCCACAAATGATTAAATTATTATTTATGTTTATTTTGGGAACGGCAATTTTACCGGTCACTCATCTAATTAACTTGCCACTCGAAACACTGCTTAACTCAGGAGATTTTCTTTAATAAGTCACTTCAACACATTTTCTCAGAAAAACCGATTAGTTCGAGTATAAACGTATCATAGGCATAAGAAATGCAGTAAGTTAAAAAAAATCGTTACAGCAGTTTTCGAGAAAATCGCAAAAAACCTAAAAATCGCAAAAGCAAAGTGGAACTTTCGGTCATTAGATTTTAACAAAATTTTTACTAGAACGTGTCAGGAAGGTAGTAAACTTAAATATAAAGTTTCACTTTTCTACGACATTTAGTTTTCGAACTACATTGATTACATGCGTACACACACAGATACACACACACACACACACACACACACACACACGCACGCACACGCACACGCACACGCACACGCACACGCACACGCACACGCACACGCACACGCACACGCAC
>JAHWXV010425365.1:0-20320 GCA_024586415.1 Phrixothrix hirtus
AAAATATTCCTGCGAAGTAGAGAAAGTAATTCCATCTAAGGAAAGGCTCATCACAGGAAATTTCGTTTGGTGATTCATAAAGAATGTCTACTAGTTCTGTCACTGTTTGCGCCAGCTGTGTATATTTAATTTATATTTTGAATCTACTTGTAAATTTACGTAATTTTAATTTGCATTTTTTAATTTTGTACAAAAAGCATAGAATTTTAGTTCTTACTGAACGTCGCTATTTGCGTACCCCGGCTTTCGTTGCATTTTAAACTGCAACCGTATTCATTCTCGTAGAGGTGTTGAAAGTATCAATACCGCCCTAATTCAATTATTCTCGTTGAGGTGTTGACAGTAACCACCACCTCATGTTGTTTCTGTCGTTTATTGCCAACAATGGTATTAAAAATCAAATCCCAATTGCATTAATTACAACATAAAATAAATCCAGTTCGTGTCGTGTTCAAATAAGATAATTATTGTGCAACCTTCAACCTCCAGATTTACAATTTACAATCTACTCTTGCAGTGGTTGTAAAAATATTCTCAATCGTTCCTAGCCATCCAATACCTTAAATTTCTTTGTTTCCTACAACTCATTGCAAGTGAAAGAAGCCAACGAAAAAGGTAAGCAATTCACATATTTTTATTTTTATTTCATTGTATCGTCTTGTTTTACATCAAATTCTTATTAATTGCAACTAAACCTCAAATTCCCCCATAACAAGCTTCGACAAGCTTCTAATTTGTCGTGGTCCTTTAAAACCTATGAATTTTTACATACACTTTAATTTAAATTGTATATTTTTATATGTGTATATGTTATTTTGTAAATCCCCCCATTTTTGCTAAGAGATTAAATACTTTTACTTTAACCAACCCCTACCACGCCCCTTATGGATAACAGTCTCATTTAAAATATTGTAGAGTTAATTTGCATCAACCTCGTTGCAGTTTAGCTTTAATGATATTTAGATAATATAAGACACTGTCAGGCTTTACCGCACAGTCACAATATATTGAATCCTACTAAAAATTAATTAATGCTGTAGTCCGACTAAAAGTCATCTCAGATTAAACCCAAGTGCAACAATTGTATTGTGCGATAACTTTTAAGATACATTCATCATACCTAAAGGCGTTTATTTGACGATTTAGTAAAACCTTTTTGATGATACGCGGAAATTAGAAATAAATTTGTGAAACAATCTACAAACGAAAGTGATTATAAAACTTATTAGGTGAGTATTTGAATTGATTGCAATTAACTGATAATTGCTCTCTTATGCTTTAATGGAACTCTGCAATTTCCACAGCATACTTGAAATGATGTCTCCAATTTTCTGTTGACAAATTTGACCCCATTCTTCTCCTAAAGCAATATGCAATTCTAGAAGCGTTTCTAGGTGATGAAATCTGGAATTTCTACCCAATATCCCAAAGGTGCTCGTTGTATTTAATTCTGAGCTTCTCGTAGGCCATGGTGTTTGAACAATTTCGACTATTGAACCTACTCCGACACTATCCTAATAACACGTGGATGCATGTTGTCGTTGAAAAATACAAACAATGAATAGCGTTTTACAGACAACGTGGTCTTGTAAAATTTATTCTGCTGCTAATTATTTTTTTAATAAAAACAATGTCGCATTCCAAAAAATACACAAGTAACTATGCAAGCTTCTGAAAATTATTCGCCCTACTTTCTGCATACTCTTTCGTGTCTGTTTGGGACGTCTTAAGCTAAAACAAGATTCGTCAGGACAATACAATGGACCATTGTGTATATTGGCGCGCAAAACTAATCTTTACCTGGAGTTGTTTTCAAAGGACTAAATCTGACGCAATCACGTTTGGAGATAATATGCTGAATAATATTGTTGAATTTAAGTTCTAAAAACAAATAACGTGATGTCCAATTTTTATTACAAGGACTGTATTTTTGATATTTAAATTGGGATAATTTTCAAAAGGTTTCAAATTTTTATGCTGTATTTACGTTTTGGCTAGCAAATATTAAACTTTGTATTTACATATTCATCTTTTTGGGATTTTATAAATCATTTATTATTAATCTATTTAGTTTATATGGTTTATCTTTCATTGTTATTTGAATCAACAATAATAATGTCTGCTTGGTAAACCTTAATTATTAGTGTATTTTTGTATTATATACATGTAATTTATAGCTATTTACTTAGTCTTAAGGGTTGTGATCATATATGTAACAATATTGAATTTGTTTTCAGAGATCGGTGTCTAGTCCTGGATTGAAATTCAAGCACTACCACGATAGTGCAACTTAAGAACACAATATGCTTCATTTTTATTTACCTACTATTGTATATTACAATGTGAATTAAATTCTTACTAACTAGTACAAGTGTTTTTCTTTTTTTTTGGCGTACATTATCAATATGAAGTATGTTCTTCAGATTTCCGAATACCACCGTTCAGTATCAAGTTATCAATACTCGCTATTTGATTTTACTTTGGAAATATGATGCGCTAAATAATATTTGAACACAAATAATAATTTAAAATTAAACGTCCTTAAAGCTTCTCGAGCTATCAAACTATTGATGCCCAGGAAGTTATAGAGAGTAACACAATAAATTACTACAAAGATCAAGCAATCAGTGAAATTAAATTATCAAACATTTCGCTTTCGTCTCCTATTGAGAATTACAGACGCATTGAACTCCCGACGAGCGCGGTTGTCTGTATCTTCTCTGTGTATTCCAAGTTTATGCTGCACGTTAGGCCCCTTCTACATATGTAGCGGTGGGTCGGGTGCAGTACAAAAAACTTTCCCTATTGAGTTATTTCATATTGTGATCTCAAGCTACCTTCAACGCCAGGCTTCCGACCCCGGACATCACAGCCTCCTCCGGCTACGAGAAGAAGGTAGAAGATATGCAACGAATGCAATAAATGGCAGAGATGCTACAAGCACAAATACAAGATATTAGTGCAAAAAACGCTGAATTGCGAGAGCAACAACGGCAAAGTGAACTCAAGAAAAATCCGCAAATCGCGCAAAATATCACGGGCGCAATTCCCAAACGCCTAAGTGGTAGTCGCACTACAAAAACCGCGCCACCAGCTTCTGTACCTACAGAAACTCGAAAATCTGCGGAAAAGGATGCAATGTTGTATTATTCCTCATCTGACGGAGAAAAAAAACTCTCAGAACCCGGTAGCTTCCAAGAAGTAAAAAGAAGAAGGAAAGCAAGATGTCCAACCCAAGGAAATCGGGCAGCGGAGGTGACTACCTCAAACAAATATAACGCTCTCCAGATCGTGGACATGAAAATAGAGACAGAAACGCCCGAAGAACTGGAAAATATAAAAGTGACAACAGTGACGTGAATAAACAAAAAACCGCCCCCACAGTGCTAAGGGAAAAAGACAAGTGGCAAAAACTCATTGAAAAATACGACAATTCTGGCTTAAACATCTAAGTGCCAAAAACAACAGAGACAGTATCGCGTTTAAAGTGACGACGAAACGGGAATTTCGGAAAGTGCGCAAAATTCTCCAGACAGAAAAGGCACAATACCACACCTTTCAGCTGGAAAGCGAAAAGCCACTCCGCGCAGCGATTCGGGGCATTTAGGAGTCCATAAGCGACGGCGCAGTAAAGTCGGACCTAGAACAACAAGGCCTACCAGTTACTATGGCGCGAAGAATGTACAAAGGAAGCAGCTTACGTATTCCAATGCCGCTAATATACGTGAAGCATACAGGTGGAATCCCCCAAAAGGAAGAATACCGTTGTGCAATGCTACGGGCATACCCAGAGATGCTGCCAAGCGCAAGTGAAACGCGTAAAATTGCGGGCAGGAGCACTTCTCGTACACGTGCGAGAAAAACAGATAAACTCCAGCAACTTGCGCAAACTGTGGGGCGCGCACCCAGCTAACTACAGGAGGTACAGAGCATACCCCAAATTAATCACAAACAGTAACATCCAAGCTCCTAGCAGGCAGATAACAGAAAGATGTTATGCCAACGCCGTCAAAGGCGGTACAAACAACAGAGATGGCCGGGAAAGTACAACAACACTCCCAAAAGACTCTCCAGGCATCAGAAGACAACTCAGACCTCAATCTCGCGCTGCTACTGGCCACACTCAGCAGGATGGGTACGAACAAGGTCGTCGAGATCGCCAAAGCGATTCTCACAAAAATTACAACAGCAAAAAATACAAGAGACATCCTCGAGGTAGTGCTCAGCCATGCCGCTGAAATTCAAGATTTGTTTAGCCTGCGAGATTAAACAACGTTAAGGACAGAACTTTCAACCTCCGCAAGGAAACAGATAAGGAAGTCAATCTCCAGCCTAAATTACATCAGGCAAACACTACACCAACAACGACCCTATAAGTTGGAGGCATGATTCACAAGAGCAGAAGCTCGACTCGACACTCCTATGCCAAGCAAATCAAAGTCAAAGTGGCACCGAGCGCAAAACATGAAAGTTTTAAAAGTTCAAACGCAGCAGGTAATCCTACAATTAATGTATGCCAAAAGTTTTGTTTCTGATTGAGATAGCTGTAGAATGCCCGAGGGTATTCTCTATTAACGAGATCTTATAGAACAAAACCATAATCTGGACATCTCTCAGCGTTTTGTAAAAATTATTACCATCGCCATTGTAGGTAAAATAAACGGCGTTGCCAAATTATATTACATTGAGCCATAATGTGGAACAAATCAGAACAGGTAATAAAGACAAAAATAGACAAAGTTGGTCTAAAAATTGATAAAATACATTGGAGAGGGGAAAGCTTTTTTGGTGGATAATATTGCTGCCGTATCTTTAAATAAATCATTTCCAAACTACGCTTAGTTAAAATACTGAGGGACATAAATTTATCAGGTATAACAAAGAAAAATATATAAAGACAATCAGTTAAGAATGACGATACAGGTAGAAGACCAGAAGAACCAAAAGGAAATTATAGAATACGAATATTTTAGGACTTTCAGAGGAGATAAATGTAAGATAATAGATGGTAAACAAAATTTTTATAGTTAAATAAAATTAAAGTACTTTATCATTCCTTTCTGTCAAAGTGGTACTGCATCTACTTTTGCGGTTAATGAGTTGAACAAAGAATATCTTAACGTCTGTTACAGAAAAGATTATTGTGTAGTATTTTTACACCCTTATGTTACACATGTAACAAGTAGTTCACAGAATTACGACAGGGTTTGGAATTATTAAAAAATTCTACTTAACAACGACGTTTTATTTAATTTATTTAAACTTCTGAAGTGGCATAATTTTTCACAATTTTGAAATAATCCCAGATCCTGTGCTTCTCCAGGTCTAACCTCTAGTGGAAATTTTTAGTGTATCAAACATCACATTACTCCTTGATTAAAGAAGAAGATATTTCTTACATTTTTTTTTCCTTGTTGAAGACGACTCAAAAACGTTTTGGATGCATTGCTGTTTTGCAGAAGTGGGCGTCTTACATTGCCGTTAATTGATCTAAATATAATGGTTTTATTTTAAATGTGGCACAAGGCATCATAGTTTAGGGCATAGATAGGATACGATAAAAAATCTTTCATAAAATAAAATTTCTTGAAAATTTAGATTTTACCCAACTAGCGTGAAAATGTATACACAATTACATAAAAATTCTTTAGAATATTTTGAACAAGAATAACAGAGAAATCTGGAACCTTAATTAATTAAATATAAATACGAGGTAAGTTCAATAAGTCAGGTAAAAATGAAACAAGCAGTTATTTTTTCGGTGTAAAAACATTTTAATTTCAACATGGACCCTCTCCAACTCAATATACTTATTCTAACGATATTCAAGACGTGCAATGCCTTCAGTAAAATAGGATTTATCAAAGTCTGCAAAATATGCGACTACTTCAGTGATCGTTTCTTCATTGGATGAAAATTTCCTACCAGCAAGCCAATTTTTCATGTTTGGGAATAAGAAATACTCAAAAAACGATAAACGATGGACCTCTTGGGCTAAGGTGTACCTAGTTTTCAAAACTTTAATCACCTCCGTCTTTAATATTTTTGACCTGATTTTTGAATATTATTTGCCGGCATGCGGCTTCCCCGCTGGGAATTTTGGTGTCCGGTTAGTTGGAAGATTTCCGGTAGACACCGGAGGATTTTTTGCAGCCCTTCTGTGAAAGTGGCTGCTTCTCTTGTGGCTTCTACGATGATGCTGCCGATCTATGTGATGGTATTATGTCCAGGTCCGGGAAGAAAGCTCCTACCCTTTCCTGGGCATCGGGTTTCACGTTAGCACTGCGTGATTGACTTGTGGGCGAGGCGAAGGCGAAGAGTTTGTTGCTTTTACTATCTTGGGGTACCTGGAGCACCCCTTGTAGCAGGCGGTGTGTGCCCTAGCACAGTTAGCACACGTTGCTGGGGTCGTTTTCGGCTTGCAGCACTCGCCGCTAAGATGCCCGTTCCCGCACTTTACACACACGGGCTCTGCACGACAGTTCTTTTGGGTGTGACCGAACCGCTGGCACCGATGCGACTAGGTTCTGTTGTTCTTTCTACGCGGAGTTTCTATGCTCAATTCCAGCTGGAGCACAGACTTTGTTTGGAAGATCTTCTTCCCCTCCGCGGTGTTTGCCAATTCCGCATAGTTGAGCGGCATTGGGATCTTGTTGGGGCCCCTGCGCATCCGGCGAACAGATAACGCAGGTAACCCCTGTTGTTTGAGGTCTTCTATGATGGTTTTGTCGGTTATTTCATATGAAATCTCTTTTATGACAACCCGCAATGTTTTGCCATGGGGGAACCTGAAGGTATGGAAAGGTAGTTTTTGGTTTTCAAGGACCTCTTTGACGCTTTGGTGGTCGCTGGGCATGACCGGGGCGATCTTGATTCCCGACGCTACATTTCGTACCCTGAGAACTGCTATGTCTCGAACTCGAAACATAGCGGCGACCTCAGGCCATTTCTCCTTCGAACGGAGAATGATCGGTGGTGTCGTACCTTTAAGTGCGGTTTCAGTGCCTTGCGTTGACGGCATGGTGTTGTTTAAGACCTCGAAGTTGTTAACGGTCTCGATCGGGGCTGCAGGAGTTTCAATTATTTTCTTAGCCTGTTTCTTCCACTTCACCTCCGTGAAGCCGTCGGCGTCGCTTTCCCTCTTGACATCACGAACTGTGATAGGTTTTACTTCCTCTTTGGAGGAGGAGTATTTCATTTCCGCGACTATCAACTTCAATGCAACAGCTACCGCATCGAGGTTGGGCACGGATTCCGAAGCCTTCACGATATTGAAGAACTTCGAGTTGTACCAGTTCGAGCCTTTGTCGACAATTCGCCGCCGCCGATCCAACGCACTAAATGTTTCTGGAATTGCGCTTTACTTTCAAACAGTCGCGGGCACTATCGAGTAGAGACACAATTCACAAGCGACGATACTACAACTGACCCACAGCAGCAAACTGAAGGGGCCTAAGCTATAGTATCTTAAGAACACAGGAGCAATCAAATAAACACGTGCGCACTCGGTGAAAGCTCGATGTGTTCTCCTGATCAAGAAATACTCAAAAGGAGACAAGTCAGGTATATATGAGACATTTCGAAATCCAATTAATGTATTTTTGCAGTTGCAATAGCTGAAGCACGTGATTAGTGCATTATCGTGGCCAAACAAAATATTTTCTTTGCCATCAACGATGAATAATATTCTTCTGCTAGTTCTACCTTTTTGAAAGTAGTCAATCAAAATTGTTTGGCAAGCATTCCAGAAAATAGTCGCCATGACTTTAGCAGCTGATGGCACCACTTTTGCTTTCTACGGTACACTTAAACCAGATTCTGCCCATTGTTCCGATTGATTTTTGGTTTGTGGAGTATAATGGTGGATCCAAGTCTCATCAACAGTAATACATTGACGACTCCAAAGTCGTTGAACCATTACGTTTTTGGTTCACTGTTACCAAACACGGTACCCATCTTGCAAAAGTCTTTTCCAAACCAAATCATCATGTAAAATTGAAACCACAGTACAAATGGACAAGTTTAAAGCCTCCACAACCAACCACAAGTCCACGTACTTCACTAGACGTTCTGCCAAGACAATATCAAGCACTTTTGTTAATAATTCTGCTGTAAAGGCATCTTTTGCCTGCTAGACGCGAACACTCGTATGACCACAACGAAAATCATTAAACAATTTTTGTTTCAGTCATTGTTTTTCCACGAAGAAAATGTTTAGTGAGAATGCGAAAATTACTTTCTAGAGAAACTAATACAAGTTGTTTATTTTAAATCACTGTCCAACACAAATTAACGGCAGATGTTCTTAAAAATTAGTATGATACTATCTGAAGGAACGCATTTTAACAAAATAATATTGATTTTATTTTAGTGGCGCATTTCTTGCATTTTTACCTGATTTATCGAAGTAGCCTCGTATATAATCGTTATAGATACCCAAATGTTAAATCGTAAATGTGACAAGAAAATAACTCATATAATTTTTAGGGTAAATCTCGACTGGCTAGTATTTGTATTCAAAATGTTTCGACACTGTTGTGCCTCATCAGAGATTTATTAATTAATCTAAGGTTCAAATTTTTATACCATTCTTGTTCAAAGTATTAGGATGTATTTCTAGATCATGTTATCATGTAGCTATGTATAAATATTATTGCCTACTAATTTTTCATAATATAAACTACCATGACAAGTGCATTTTGGTGGAATTTATGTTTTGCATATTGGAGAATACGCCCCTGTAATGTCGGAATACATATGTCAAGTTTTTTTTTGATATCCTAAAGGCATACACTAACCAGCTGAGCTTTATACTATGTTATGTCTATGATTTAACATTTATTTAATAAATTATCAATTTGTTCCTAAGATTTTGAGCGCTGCGCGCCGATTCAATGATACCTTTCTAGAATTTCTACTACTAGTGATCGATTCGAATTAAGTTCCAATGCCCTTTCTACTTTTGGTAACTTCAAATTAGTATCGAAATCTAGGTTATAGAATATTTCTTTAATATCAGAACAAATAAAAATGTAAATAAACAATTTTTCCAATATAGGATATTTAGTACACCCGGAATAAGAAGTTTATCTTAAATACATCAGAAATGTACAACATAAATTATAAATGTAAATTGGAAGCTAGAATTTGTAAAATGTATCCGTTAATTAAGCGATCGAATAAACATTTATAAATGGATGTTGAAATTATTTAAAAGTTAGAATTGTGGTAAAAGTTAGCTATTAACAATTTTACTGTTCGTTTGGTTTATGAATAATTCAAATCATGAATCTGGGACAAGTTACATTATGCAAATGGAACTCTTCATTTCAATTTTGAAATAAATACTAAAATTCATAAATATTAAAACTAAAACGATAGGGGCACATTTGACAATTTTAGAATTGCCTGAAATAGATATTATCCTATTTCATTGTATTTTGCACTAAATAATGTTCGTTAATCCGTAACGGTTTGCAACGATTAATTAACCCATTTCCTTTGTGCAAAACATAATGGAACGGCCTTGTCAGCGTTCATATATTTTATACATTTTATAAATTCATATTTTGTGGCAGAAACTTTTGTCTTAAAAATTTTGTTTGTTTCGATATATCATCGCCAGAATTTTAATACATTCAAAAGTCTACAAGAAATTTTGTCCTTCAGGATTCACGTGTAAAATTGAGTACCAATGTGAGTTTTGATAGTCCCGCATCTAAAAGTTCTATAGTAGCGCTAAGTTACTAAATAAAAAGTTATGATTGGTTGAAGATATGTTCGGTTGTAGTTTTCGCCGAAATGGGCCTTAAGTAGGTCACCACCACTTTTCTGTGCGTTGAGCCCTTTGATTTCAGTAAAGTTGGGTGGAATACATTTAGAAAAACAGTTCATGCACGCAAAAATCCAGTTTCATGCTTAAAAATTAAAATGAAGCGCTAGAAAGATTAAGTTATATAAAATAGCTCTAATCTGAAATACAGAAAATGAAAAAGCGAGTTCATTGACATTGGAGATGGTCAAATATCACGAAATATCTCAAGAATACAAGAAGAACTAGGTAATAAAATTGACAAATGAGTTAAAGAGAATGAAAGTCACAAAGGCAGAATCAACAAGAAAAGGAAGTCACAATATGGTCGAGACAAAAACGAAGAGGAAACCAAAACTCAAAAAAAAGAAGGCGAAACAATCGAATTGCCACAAGTTGAATGCTCACCCATAACCTGGATGATGAAGATTCTGAAGAAGAACGAAAAGAATAATCCAAAGTCAAAAAACCAGGCCACCACCGCCTCTCATATTGAAAGACAAATCAAAAATCCTGCAAAGTGAAGAAGCAGCAGAATCAAGCAATGTAAGAATTGTTTAAACCGTAAATAATAGAAAAGAATAGAACTATCTACGGAAGCACCAAAAGATTTTAGACTACTGAGGAGAATATTAGAAATTCCCTACCACTTCTAACACTTCGCTGAGGAAAATCAAGTAAAAGTAGTGCTCAGACGAGTACCGGCTACGTCTTCAACTCAGTTAAACGATTGGGGAACAAATCAAGGATCCTCCCACTTATATTAGCAAATACAAATAAAACAAACAAAAATATGCAAAATCTAAAAATGATCTTCGATTCCAAGAGGAGGCTGTAATAGATGTCAACTCTGGCAGCACGTTTCCTTTCGCTATAAAGCACTTTACAGGTAAGTAAAATGCAAAAAATTATCCTTCCTTTGAATGCTCAAAACCCGAAAGCGCTGAAAGTGCTTAAGAAAATACACGGCGAGCTCAAATTAATAATCTCGAACGAATTAATGAGAAAAAGACGGCCGATGCAGTCACACTGAATGTAATATTTACCGAAAAGATCTGACGGTGGAGGGAAGCATATCAAAAACAATCATGAATGCTTTAGCATTTAGTCAAATTAGTCCCTCTTTATGTAAAGTGATCTCGGAGAGCTGTTCCAAATGTTACAGTCTCGATACAAACTCTTTAAGGGGAGAAGTCAGTCTCCTTATTGACAATAAACTCCCCGCCATGAGAGCAGATATACCATCATTGAGAGGCGCAATTGAGGCTACGCCCATGCTCAAATTTCCAACCTAATCATAAACATCATTGAAACATACAATTAGGAAAACGTTTTGGATCTCTCGGAAACGGCCTCGCCATTTTGGGTGAGATTTAAAAGCTATCATGGGGCAGTCGCATTACCAATGCGAATGATAAATTCTTGGCCCAAATGACGAGCCAGCGCATCAAGAATAAAAGTCTTACGGCCATAAGATTCCATAATCTCGGGAAGACGAATAAAAGGGGAAGTCACTTACGTTTATCCCACATACAACAGAAGCAGAAAGTCTTAATCTTTATCAGACCATGTCTCAGTGGTGGCGGCAAGGGAAAACACCCAAAAGGTATCCCTGACACAAATTTGTATATCAGTTAAAGATTCTAGTCGACAGAAGTTGCGATAGACAGTTCAATAAGTAGCATAAACAACTTGAAGGAAACCAATTAAAATGAAACTCAAAAACATATGAGGGCTTACAACGGAAGAAAATCATATTGTAGCCGAAAAGAACACGGACAAGAAAAACTGGGCCAAAAGATTAAATCTTCGCGACACAGAAACTTATAAGAGCTTACAAAAAAGCGCACTTGATACTTCGCGAAGCCAAAGAAATCATTGTCAAAAAAACTATAAAGGTAGTCGAAGATGAGAGGGACCAGAAATCATGACGATTCCCAAGAACAATAAGGAAAACGTACCTTAGCTAATATGATGTCGGACGACGGTGGGCGTCTTCTAGGAATGGACAAAATAAGTCCTAGATGTGGATAATGGCATCTTATGCCACTCTTCATATAAAACTGACTCAAGATCCTGGAGAGGCGCTGGAGGCGGATAATTGATTCAAATCCTCTTCTCAAAATCAGAACAGGCTCTATTATATTGAGATCCGACGACTATGGGAGCTAGGAAAATGACATTTCCCGCACGGATGGATCTGGTCACCAAAAATTTCTACATAGCCCTTAAATGGCAATAATGAGATTGGCAGAATACTTTAATACCTCTGCTTAAATCATGCTTCGCTTTTAGTAGCTGACGGTTATTGTCATACGCTTGGATTAGTGTTCTCCACGCGCAAACTCGTCCGCCACATGAAAATTAGGTAAAGGACGATTCAACAAACTAGGTCACATTCTTCCACTGATCTACAGCCAACGTTTTATGAGTGTTGCCCTACTCACTCTGCATAAATATCGTGTTTGTTTATACAGATACGGGGTTGAGAAAACTGGCTCAGAAGTCATTTTACAGCACTTACTTTCGTATTATTGTTTATAAACCTCCTCAATGTCTTCTGCTATTGTCGCACAGTTTATACTTTTCAGGAATGACCTAAGATAGAATACCTCCCGATATACTGAATAAACTTCCTACCTTGGTCACAGATTTACCCGCTACGCTAGTACCAACAGTTTGAAACTCTGGTTGGATATAATTCACTAACTATCGGTTATAGGGGCTTTACTGGCCAGGAGAAACACAAGTGAAATTCCGTCGGTGTTCAAGTTGAAAATGCTCGTTCATTTTACACACTCATGTATATAATTACACAGACAAAACAGAAGCTCTTGCTGATCATTATCAGAAAACATTCATCATCACGCAACGCATTAGGTAAAAAGTGAAGAAGAAGCGGACAGGCCAAGTGGCTAAAAATTCCTCCTAGAATTTAATAAAAATAGACTTCAACGACCTAAAAGAAAATTAAGCAATCTGAGTCCATAGAAAATACCGAGATAGATCGAATCCCAAACCTGCACTGAAAGTTGCCAGAAAACGGAGTCGTATCTTACCATAACCTGTGTGCACAAAAATTGTTAAGGGTATCGTTAGAATTCGGGGGTGGGGTATGCTGCTGAAATCAATGACAAAGTTTTTCGGCCTTACGTTCGATCGAAGTTGAAAGTGTTTGTGGGTAATTTGCAGTTGTTGAAAATTCCGGTATCCCCTCCACCGCCAAAGTTCTAAGAATGATTCCTAAAAACTGAAATGCTGAAGCTAATACCAAAAATGCCATTTGCCATTTAGGTTAGATGCGAAGAAATTATAGGTAAAATAGAGTGATATACTCTTGAGCAACATATAGAATTTTAGAAAATTTGTTACAAAAATAGTAAAAAATTAGGGGAGGCATTTCGTAAAGTGAGTACTACTTTCAGTCGAAATCAAGCATCTTCTTGTTCAAGCTAGAGACGTAAAGACCGTAAACTGTGCTCGGTCAGCCAAATCAACCGCAAACCGAAAAAAGTGTCGCTGAAAACTCATGCTTATCTATTCCAAGTCGTTCGCAATAATTGGGCATATTTTAAGTCAGCCTATATCCTTACAAAGTTCAACGAACATAAACATTGAAGCTGGTAGGTCATGCACAACGTTGACTGGTTGTTGGAAATGTAGCCAAGCGACTCGATTTTTATAATAAAATCATTTTCAACGACGAGGACCATTTCCATCCTCAGCGTTACGTCAACAAACAATATTGCCGCATCTGGGGCTTCGAAAATCTAAAGTGATTGGAGAAACCTCCCCATCCATAGTGTGGCAGTTTGGTGTGGTTTATGGACTAGTGTTGGTATCATTGAGCAACATTGTGCTGAAAACGATCCGGTGCCTTCATTTCAGTGAATAGGTACATCACTGACCGACTGAAGTAGATGATTATAACCTGGACGATGGTTATTTCCAGCAGGATGCGCCAAGAAAAAATTTCGTTATTAGGTGAAAAGTTCTTTGGAAGTATAATTTCTCGACATAGACTTTAATTGGCCGTGTAACACCGTTGCAAGAATAACGTCTATCTTAATGCTACGCAAACATTTCAAGAACTCAAAGGCAATATCAGAAATTTTCTTCTGATTTAGACGTGTTTGGGCCAAAAACAGTTAAAGTTGAATGAGCCTATTTTATTCCTTTAGTTGTTAACCATTTAAGTTTATTTAAATATTAATCTATTCTTAGTGTTTTGTATCTTTGACAATATGTGTGCCACAGTAAATCGAGAATAATGCGCAATACAATTAAAGAGTACCATTGGATTTCTGTTGGTAGTTCTTGTATCTCCATCCCCTTTTATGTATTGCGAATTGGCAGCCCTGCTTGTGCTAGGTGCGATCTGATGTTTGCATACGTCCTCAGAACATTTTGTCATACGGGCGCTATTTGTTTTGTTTTCATAAGTTAAAAATTTCCTGTCGGTAAAAAAATGAAATTAACTCGTGAACATTTTTGGGCAACTATATTTTATGACCTTGGACGTGGATTATCTAAACAACAGTGCGTCAACCAACTTACTTCAACTTTTGGTCATGAAGTCCCATACAGAAGCCGCTGTATATCGTTGGTTCAATGAATTTAATCCTGACCGTAGTTCGCCGGTGGATATATTTAAATAAGGCCGTCCAGCCGTGCGCGAACTGATAAAGTAAGATTGTCACGAGACTTATAGTGACATTCAGGCATCCTTGCGCGTTAGCATAACTAGCACATTCGATATTGCATGAACATTTAGCTGTGGAAAAGCTGGATGAGCGTTGGATCCTGCGTTAGCGATCGCCTAAGATATACAATCGCGGTGCTTCAAAAACGGTTTAGAACATTATCACAGTTGACGAACTTTGGATATATGGGTATGAGCCCGAAAATAAACAGCAGTCGACGGTATGGATTTTCCAAGATTAATCCAACTCAACGAAGGTTGTTCACGGTCGAAGCAGTTCGAAGAAAATGGTTGTCTGTTTTTTCGGAAACACTGAACATGTCGCAATCGTTGTTCTATAGGATCATAGAGCAGTCAATTCCGAATGGTAAACAACCATTTGCTTGTCAGAAGTTTTCGAAGAAATAAAACAAATGAACGCTCGACGCCGGATTATTCCCCACCATGACAGTATGAGCGCCCATGCGCTTTTTGAGCACTCAAAATGTCGAATTGATGGGTCATCCCCTTAACGATTTCTTTCTGTTCCCACACGTGAAAAACAAACTGCGTGGATAGAAATTTTCGACACCGGAAGAGGCTGATGCGTTCAAAACCCATGTTTTGGGGATACCTGATTCGCTATGCCAAAATGTATCAACCACCACAGAGGCTATTTTGAAAAGCAATAAAAAAGTTTCAAATAGAAAACATTTGTTTTTATTAGTTCTTCGCAATACATGAAAGGCGACCTCCATATAACCTTAAAAGAAAAGTGATTTCTCTTATGAGGTAAGTTGAAAGTTGAGTCTAAATAAAATTTCGGTCACTTAAATTTTGTTTCGACTCTAACATTGACCTGCCTTATTAGAGAAATCGTTTTTCTTCTGAGTTTATACGAGGGTGGTCTGAAAAATCAAGTAAGTAGTACAAAAGAAGGTACTTTATTCGAGTTTTTTACATTTATTTTTCGAGATAGGAGCCCTTTAACTCGATGCATTTGTTCCAACGATGTTTAAGTCGTTTAATGCCTTCGCTATAATGGACGAATCAAACGCCTCAAAATAATCATTTGTTTCTATAATCACTTCCTCATTAGATGAAAATCTCTTTCCACCTAGCCATTTCGAAACAAGAAAAAGTCAGACGGAGCTAAATCTGGACGGTAAGGTGCATGACGAAGTATTTCGAATCGTAATTCAACTAATTTTGCCGTGACAATGTTCGATGAATGAGCCGATACATTATCATGATGAAACAACACTTTCTTTCTTGCCAAATGCGGTGGTTTTTCCTGTAATTCTTCAATCAGCTGGTGCAATAACGACGCGTAGTACTCGCCTGTGATTGTTTTGCCCTTTTGAAGATAATCTAGAAAGATAACACCACGAGTATCCCAAAATACGGTGGTCATAACCTTGTTAGCTGATGGAACCGCTTTTGCTATCGTCGGTGCACTGCAACCGGCTTCTACCAATTGTTTGGATTGAATTTTTATTTGGTGGTGTATCCACGGTAATAAATCGAAGCAAAAATTCTTTTCTGGTCCACAGTTAGCAGACACGGCACCCATCTTGCTCACAGATTTCTCATACCCAAGTGTTCACGCAAGATATGACCAACACATTCTTAAGATATACCTACAGTGTTTGCTATCACACGCACCTTTAATCTATGATCATTTAAAACAAGATCGTGAACTTTGGTGATCGATGAATGATGAACCTCTTGGACTAAGGTGTACCTAGTTATACAACACTTTAACCACCTTCGTCCTTAATGTTTCTGCCCTGATAGAATATTGTTTGCGGCTTCCCTGCTGGGAATTTTGGTGCCCGGTTAGTTTAAAGATTTCCGGTAGACACTGGAGGATTTTTTGCAGCCCTTCTGCGAAAATGGCTGCTTCTTTCGTGGCTACGACGATGATATTGCCGATCTGCGTGATGGTATTTGTCCAAGTCCGGGAAGGAAGCTCCTCCCCTTTCCTGATCATCACTTTCCACGTTTATTCTACGCGATTGAGTTGTGGGTGGGGCTTTTGCTGGAGAGTTTGTTGCTTTTACTACTGAGGTACCTAGGGCACCCCTTGTAGCTGGCAGTGTGGGCCCCAGCGCAGTTAGCAGACGTTGCTGGGGTCGTTTTCGGCTTCTTGCACTCGCCGCTTAAGTGTCCACCCCCGCACTTAACGCACACGGGGTCCGCTTGGCAGTTTCTTTAACTTGGCCGAACCGCTGGCACCGATCGCACTGGGTTCTTGCATTGCTTTTCTTTCGTGGCGTTTCTATGCCCACCTCCAAGTGGAGCATTGTCTTCACTTGCAAGATCTCCTGACGGTGTCTGCCAATTCCGCATAGTTGATAGATAACGCAGGTAGTCCCTATTATTTAAGGTCTTTTAAGATGGTCTGATCAGTTATTCCATATGGAATCCCCCTTATGACAAACCGTAATGTTTTGTCATGGGGAAAGCTGAAGGTGTGGAAAGGCAATTTATGGATTCCAAAGACTATCTTGCACCTTGATGGTCGCTAGGCGTGGCCGGGGTCGGTCTTAATTCCCGGCACCACGTTTTGAACCCTGAAAACTGCTATGCCTCGAGCTCGAAGCATAGCGGCGACCTCAGGCCACTTCTGCTTCGAGCGGAGAATAATTGGTGTCGCACCTTTAGGTGCGGATTCTGTGCTTTGCGTTGATGGCACGATGTTGTTTAAGACCTCGAAGTTGTTAGCGGTCTCGATCGGGACTGCAGGTGATTCAACCATTTTCTTAGCCTGCTTCTTCCGCTTCAAATCTGTGAAGCCGTTGGCGTCGTTTTCTCTCTTAGCGTTGCGCACTTCGCGAACTGCGGTCGGTTTTGCTTCCTCCTCGAAGGAATATTCCATTTCCTCGACCATCAACTGCTTTGTAGTGGCTGCCGCATCGAAGCTGGCCACCGATTCCGAAGCCTTCGCGACGCTGAAGATCTTCGGGTTGTACCAGTTTGAGCTATCGTTGACAGCTCGTCGTCGCCGATCCATCGCACTAAAGTTTATGGAATTGCACTTTACTTTCAAACACCAGCACTATCGAGTAGAGATACAATTCGCAAGCGGAGATACTATAACTGAGCCACCGCAGCAATCTAAAGGGGCCTAAGCTAGAGTATCTTAAGAACATAGGAGCAGACAAAAAAACGCGTGCGCACTCGTTGAAAGCTCGATGTGTTCTCCTTTGGTGATCATTTCGTCAATGGTGGCTTCTTTCGGACGTCCTAATCTTGTTTCATCTTCGGTACTTGTACAGCCACGTTTGGATTCATTCACCCAGAAATAAACTGTCTTAAATAATGGCGTAGATTCGTCGTGAATCTAACTCTTCCTTAATATTTTTGGGTTTTTTCATGGCGGTATGGAAGTGTTAAATCACAGCACGAAATTCTCCCTTGTCCATATTAACAAAACAACGTAACACAGTTACTTTAAACAACTACAAGAGACAAAGGACAACGTATTTCACTGAAACTTTGACAGCTGTCTTATAACATACGATAGATTTGATAAATGACAGGCATGGGTGGATTATGGCGCCATCTCTATGTTAGTTACCTCACTAATCAGACCGCCCTCGTATAATTCTAGGAAAATAAACTGCGATTGAATTCTAAAAACAAGTGAAGGATTATCATATCAGCGAAAGAGATATTACAAACTCTTGAAACAACGAAAACGGAGTGTTAAGTCTTAATTTTTCAACGTTAATTTTAGTTTTCTTGAGTAGTATTTAAAAGTGTTTTAATTTCGATTTGTACTTCTAAAGTAAGTACGAACTTTCCTAGTCTAGCAGTTAGCAAGATGTTTAAAACTAAGAGTACAGCTCAAATCAAAATATTAGTAACTGAAAAAAATAATTGCTTCTATCAAACCAAATTAATAAAAGTTGCTACGGAATACAAGTTAGCCTCAGTAATTTACGGTAGTAAACAACCTCACTTTCATTAAAAATACTAGTGTTTAAGTAACAAATGTAAGGGGTTTACTATGTTCAATGAAAAGATAGTAGTGCAAAACAAAGTTAAAGGTTGAAAGGGATGCTCCAAAGTCCAATATTAATTCCAATTTTCATCTAGCGTTAATTGGTTAAGTGATACTTTATTTAATCGTCCATCGAAAAAGGCGATTGACATAAACTTTAGAATTATTGAATTGTAATTCAAACATTTTATTTGTCAATTTATTTAAGTAAATCAAAATGAAAATCATTTTAAATAATCTTATTGTAACAAACTTAGCAATGACATTTATTATGACTCACTCAGTAGAGATTTCCATAATGAGTCATGCCTGAGATCGAATTACCAACTTAAATGAATCATGCTTTCTAGACTTCTAGAAGTTATGATTTAGATACAGCTTAGTTAGTGCGTTCCGAAATTGATTTTGGCGTGTAAAAATATTAACAGATAAATCGTGCTCACCTAGTCTACCAGTTAGCAAATGATTTAAAACTAAAAATGGAGCAGTAATTAAGGAAAATAATTATTTTTTAAAATCAAATTAATAAAGTTTACTATTAGCGTTTAAGCAAAAATTGTGAAGAGTTTATTTTCAACGAAAATGCAACAGAGTCAAACAAAGTGAATAGCACTGAATTGAAGATTGAAGCGACCACTACAGGATCCAACAGAGTACAGAATTTTCATCTCATAGCAAATGAGATTAATATATTATCTAACCGTCCATCCAAAACGCGCATTGTCATATAGTGTATTCGTATTAGATTAAATTCAAAACTTACAAATTGTTCTTATTCTAGATCAATAAATTATATCTTTATAATTAGTATTATAAAACATTTAACAATTTGCATGACCTTCAATGAACTTTAATTAGTATCACGTACTAGACTAATTATCTAGGTCAAGTTTAGACATTAACTGATTATTTGTAAACGAACGATTAATGCTCGTTTTTCAAATATTTGTGTTTGAAGTAATTGGTTTTAGTTTTAATAAACATTTAATAATCAATACACTTGTCTCGTTGAGTTCATTAACACACGCCATACACGTCTTAAGACAAACAAATGAAATTGAACAAAGCGTGTAATATTTACTTTGATTACATTTGCTCAATTGGCTAAATTATAAAAATATAATTAAGCCTAACAAAGGAGCTAAAGGACGATATAAACCATGACAATGCTTCAAAGTAAAACATATTCAAAAATGGGATTGTGCGATCTCAAAAATGTAAAACGCTTGCTGTTGTTATGTTATAGGACTAGAGTTCATGATTGCTTTTACTGATGCGCTGTGTTACAAATGGGAACGAAACGTCGACTAAAAATTGTATTCCAGCATAAAAATGAATATTTGAAGAGGTTGTGTGTAATTCAAAATTAGCACGTTGGAGTATTTATCCAAAAATCCTGGGTTCAAATCCCGGCCAAGGAAAATTTTTCGATATTTGTGCCTTTGCCGATTTTGTAAATTTCATTAATTCATATTTATTCTTACTACTGGATCCTAGTAGTTTTGAGCCGTATATTTCTAAATTTGAATTATACACAAACCTCTTCAAATATTAATGTCATAATCCATTAAACACAGAAGTTTAATTTCGAAACAACTAACTTCGTACATATTCTATTGTGTAGCCGTGCCTTTTTTTTTGATATAATTATCAATGTATTTCGGTCAGTCGAGCGGTCCTATGTTTATTTGTGGCTCGGCTTACAATAACTGTATTTGAAACGGTAATACTCTCAGCTTCTGGAGAATACAATGACACGTCTTGTTTACCTAAGGATTTTAACTTAATCCCTCGTCTGTCTCGAACAAATACGCCAATG
>JAHWXV010425373.1:0-10171 GCA_024586415.1 Phrixothrix hirtus
GAAATTTTCACAAACGATATATATTATCATCACAAACAAACGATTAAAATTTGAAAGCAATAGAATAAAAAATAAGACATTTTTTTTCAATAATGAGTTGCATTACGTTGGTTATATTGGTTGGAAAATCACTTACGCCAAGAACCCTCACTTATGAAGGTGCATGATGACTTCATGCAAGACTATCTTGATAGTGGACATGTCTCTTGCTAGCACTTGTGACAATTCCGATCAAGTGTATTATATACTCCACCAGTGCGTGCGTGCGTGCGCACGTGCGTGCGTGCGTGCGTGCGTGAGTGCGAGCGTGCGTGCGTGCGTGCGTGCGTGCGTGCGTGCGTGCGTGCGTACGTGTGAGCGTGCGTGCGTGCGTTGTGTGTATGTGTGTGTGTGTGTGTGTGTGTGTCGCGTACTAGAAACCATAAAAAATGTTAGTTTACTGCCTCAACGTTTTTCTTCAAATGCTAAGGCTAACAGGGATATAAATCGATTATCTTTAAATATTACGACCTCTCAATTAGCTTGTAAATGTTTTGTTTGTAACAAGAACCATTCAACTTATTCGTGCTCAGCGTTATCAGTTGATAAAATCTAAGCAATTGTGTCTCAATTGTTTTAGTGCTGCTCGTCAGTCGCATGCGTGCAAACCAAAGTCAACTTGTCGGAATTGTCATAAAGGTCACCTTACTGTATTGCATTTTGAGAAACCCCAAGCTGCATCAGTTAGTACTAACGAATGTGGAGACGCATCGCAACTTGAATCGTTTACTAATGAAAACGCATCCTCATTAACCGCGCAAATCATCATGTTTTACTGGCAACAGCTCTCGTTGATTCAAATGATCATTTAGGTCATACTCACACGGTACGTGCAATAGTTGATGAAGGTAGTGAAGGTTGCTTTATTACAATAAATTGCGCACGTCGTTTAAAGTTAAGGGTAAAGGGTGACAATTATATAACAATCCCAGGAATTGGTTCCACATCTAAGCTTGTATCATTTGGCAAAACTAGTTTTTCTATTTGTCCTCGTGGATAAACATAGCCATCACAGGAAGTTTCAGCTCACATTATTTCTTGCATTACACCTAATATTCCAGCAGTACCTTTCAATTCATGTTTTTGAAGCACCTTAAGGGACGTAACTTTGCAGATCCAGAATTTTGCAAACCACGAAAGATAGATTCATTATTGGGAGCTGATATTTTTGCCCAAGTGGTGGAAGATACACGGTTTCATTACCATTTATATTGAGCATGCCAGGGTTTAAGGATTCACGATCAGTTGCATTACGTTGGTTATATTGGTTGGAAAATCACTTACGCCAAGAACCCTCACTTATGAAGGCGTATGTTGACTTCATGCAAGACTATCTTGATAGTGAACATGTCTCTTGCTAGCACTTGTGACAATTCCGATCAAGTGTATTATATACCCCACCATTGCGTCATGAAACCCGAAAGTGCTACCACAAAGCTTCGTGTCGTTTTTAATGCCTCGGCTAAGTCAAGCAATGGACTTTCGCTTAATGATACCTTATATCCAGGGCCGCAGCTTCTACCTAATATATAGTAGATGTTTTACTTCATTTTAGAGCTCATGCAGTGATAATAGTTGGTGATATTAAACAAATCTATCGGCAAGTCTTATAATTTCACCCTCACAAGGAAATTATCTACGAATATTATGGAGATTTTCTTTAGATCAACCAGTGCAAGAATACGTATTGAATACTGTCATCTATGGAGTGTCAGCTGCTCCATTTTTAGCAATTAGAATTGTTCGTAAGTTGGCTATGGATGAACAGTTAAGATTTCCTATTGATTCAGCTGTTCTTCAGCATAATATATATGTGGACGATGTCATGACAGGCTGTAACTCTATTTCAGAGGCTTTTATTCTACGCAACCAGTTAATAGATCTCTTCGCAAGTGGAGGATTTTTATTAATAAAATGGGCAAGCAATGCGACAGAAATACTCAATGATTTAGATTCAAGTTTACTCCAAGGAAGCTTATCCTTTGATAGTGAGTCACACTCTCCTATAAAGGTCTTACGGCTTCAATGGTTTTCATGGTCAGACACATTTACGTGCAAGGTTGACCGGTTAACTCAAACCTGTTCTAAGCGCAAGATGCTATCAGAAATTTCTCGCATATTTGATCCGCTCGGCTTTCTTGCACCCGTTTCGTTGTTGACGAAATGCATTATCCAACAACTGTAGTGTTTAGGTTTAGGTTGGGACGAAAAGCCACCTGACCATATTACTAAATCCTAGATTAAATATTGTAAGCTGTTACCCCTAAGTACCAATTTATCCATAGATCGTTATTTATTCAAAAATGACCTTCTAAATCTTGAACTGCATGGATTTTGTGATGCGTCCGATGTAGGTTATGCTGCAGTTGTTTACTTTCAAGTATCTGATGATGTCGGCAATGTAGTAAGAATTGTAACAGCAAAAACTAACGTAGCTCTTTTAAAAAGACGTTCATTACCACAGTTAGAATTATGCGGAGCATATTTACTGTCCAATATAATGACAAAGGTATCGACAACTTATTAAACCCATAAAATTACTAAAATTTTCGCTTGGACTGACTCTACCATTGTACTTGCTTGGTTACGCTCTCCATCCTATTGCTGGAAAACCTTTGTGTCCAATAGAGTCAGTCATATTCAGGAGCGCATCTCTCCCTCGTGTTGGCGTCATGTTCGATCTGAAGATAACCCTGCTGATTGTGCATCATGTGGATTGGTACTTGATAATTTAATTAATCATTCACTATGGTGGACAAGGCCAAAATGGCTTGCTCATAAGGCGGACTTATGACCTTCATCCAAATCACACCTTTCAGCATCTAATGCAGACATTGTTTAACGGGAAGATAAAACCGTATCCGTTTTTTTGGCTCATATGGAACCAAATACGATTGAATTACTCCTTCAAAATTGTTCGTCATTACCTAGAATCCTTCAGATTTTATAATATTGTCGTCGATTCATCTTTAAATTAAAGTCCCGACATAAATGTCAAAGTGGACCGTTTAGTTCTGGTGAATTACATGCATCGCTATTAATTTTGGTAAAGTTGATTCAACATAAAGTATTTTCGAATGAAATTGATAAATTAAGGGGCGGTAAGCCGGTTTCAAAATCTTTATGAAAATTAAATTCATTTCTAGATCCACACGGAATTCTCAGGGTGGGCGGAAGATTGCAGAATTCTATATCCTTCGAAGAAATCCATCCAGTACTTCTCCCAAAGTCACATCGCTTAACTAATTTAATAATTCAAGACACACATCGCAAATATGGCCATCCTGGCTCAAAGACACTGCAGTATCTGATTCAGCAGAATTTTTGGATACTCACACTACAGAGAGCTATTAGGCATTGTTTATCTAATTGTTATAGATGTTTTCGGGTGAATACACAGCCATTACAACCGCCTATGGGTAATTTGCTTTCGTTGCGAATTCAACAAGCAAAAGCATTTCAAAATGTAGGGGTTGACTTTGGTAGACCTTTCCTTATAACAATGGGTCGATATAGAGGAACTAAAAGCTAAAAGGCCTACATTTGTTTGTTTATTTGTTTGGCTACCAAAGCTTTACATTTAGAGTTAGTTTCTGAATTGTCAACGGCCGCCTTGTTGGCAGCATTACGTCGATTTATTGCACGACGAGGTCGCTGCACAACAATAATGAGCGATTGCGGTACAAATTTCATTGGTGTATCTCGAACTTTAATTGAATATTTTCGAAATGCAACTAGGGAAGGAAAATTGGAATGGAAATTTAATCCACCTTCAGCTCCACATTTTGAGGGAATTTGGGAAGCGGGTATTAAATCTATAAAGGGACATCTATTACACATCATCGGGAAACAATTTCTCAGCTATGAGGAATTTACAACAGTTTTGACGCAAATTGAAGCTGTATTGAATTCAAGACCGCTTTATCCCCTGAGTTCATACCCTAATGACTTGCAAGCTCTGACCCTTAGTAATTTCTTAACTTCAGCCCCTCACAGCCATTACAGACCCAAATTAAATCGATACAAATCCAAATAGGCTAAATAGGTGGCAACTTTTACAACAAATGCATCAGCACTTTTGGAAGAGATGGAATCATAAATATTTACACACACTTCAGCAACGATCCAAGTGGTTATCGATGGCGCCTCTCTAAAGTTAGGAACACTCGTACTAATAAAAAACGATCTATCTCCACCTTTACATTGGCGTTTGGGACGTATAATAAAGATATATCCACACAATGCTGGAGTGTCCCGTATTGCCATGGTAAGAACTATGCAAAGGTATTTTAAACGCCCAATTGTAAAATTATGCCCCTTACCTGATCAAGTTTAGTGAAAATATTGTATATTTTGGTGGGTGGTATGTATAATTTAGTTAATTTAGTTACATAGTTTATTTACCATATTCTATTTTTAAATATTTCTAACCGTTAGAAAGTCCAACATAAAGGGTAAAGTTGCCAATTATTCTTTTGTGTATTAGTATACACCCCACCTAATTCCTAGAAACCTTGAAAATTTCCCACCTTTAACAGCAGTTAATCATTAAAATTGTGACTGTTAACGTGTAAACCACAACCGCCTAGAAAAATATAGTTCTATCGATGCACCCGCACCTATAATAAACGACGCTATCCATCAAATTCTGATAAGCTAATACACAATTTGAAATTTGTTTTAAGAATAAATTAATTGATTGCTACACTATTACACTACTGTACAGTATAGATTCAGCATCTTAAAATAACAAAGGTTCATTTAAGATCGGTCCATTACCAGCAAAATGCTGGTCCATTATCGTCAGCCAGCAACAGACCATAGTTTACCAAACATCGGTCCATTGCTAGAAAAATGCTGACTATTTGGAATTGGCCAATCTGATGGCTAGCACGACGTATTTAAACTGGCTCATTATTTTAAACTAGCATCAAGCCATTGTTGGAACTTCTGGCGTACTATTATTGGGAATGCACTGGCCCAGAGGCAGAGTGTTTGTTGGGTTAATTTCCGGGTGAATAAGAAAAGTTGTCGCCTACTTGAAATTGATTTCAATTATAGATTTCTTTAACGTTCATCACACTGCTTTTCAGAGTCCAATGGCGTGTAAATACCGATTTATTACTATTAAACTAAAAACTAAAATTCGCACATAATTTGTTTAATAAAATTTATTTTATTATTTACTTACAGAAAATAATTTACTAGTTCTAAAAATATTGATTTACAATTAAAACAAGGTTTATTACAATAAAAATTATATTAAAACATGTATGATAACGAAAAAACGTCACGTCAAACTATAGGTATGTCTTCTGAATTAAATAGACCGTACTAACGTTTTAAAAGCATTTAGTTTTATTTGGTGCCTTCGCTGCACATTATACGCTGTAGACATTGGAAATGATATGTTAATGTACTAACGATAACATAAATTTCTACTCACGACTACCGTTGCAACATTTACCAGTTTGCAGATACTATTTCTAGGCCCTATTCGTTCAAATTTGAATCAAATACTATTCGATTACCTTAAACAGTTGTAACAGCATTTTCTAAATATTTTATTTCGGGCCTTTCAGATAATAGTAATCGCTTGTCTGTAGTAGATGCATTTGATACGATAAAGGCGTTGCCTTTGCCAAGTTTTGAATGCATGCATAATGTTCAAAACGAAACGAATTTCAACTGCTCCATACGTATAATGCGTAATTTAGAACGCACTACAAATTTTATAGGCAATACTCATAAACCCCAACTTTAGGTGATAAAAATAATCAAAATTGCAACACATCAAATTCAAATTGGCAACAACCTTTTTAACTCACTTGGCATTTTCTTAAGATATCCACGAATCCATAAATTTTTTCAAGAGGAAAAGATTTTTCTTAAAATTAATCTATATATTTCTGTTGAAGCTACGCTAATAATTGCGCTAAGTACGTATAGACTCGATTTGATGAAGGAACGTGTTAAAATACATATTAATTAGTAGACATCATCCATACAATTGAATGAAAATGCGAAAAATCATGACGTATACGAGGTAATGAAATTATTTTATTTGGTAAACGAATATTTTCACAGTAATTTCGCAGGGGGTATGAATGTTAAATAACTAATTTGATAAAGTATCTGTATGTTATTAAGCGAACAGAGAAAGTTAACTAGAATAATAATTTGAATTCAGTAAAATGGTGGATTAACTATTTGTGATCTTAGTAGAGCAAGGAAATGTTGAATAGTTATAGTAAAAGATCAAAACTATTGGCAGTGACGTCACACTAACAATTTCACGCAAATGAGCTTTATGGGGCGTGATAGAGTAGGGGTAGTACGGTGGCCATTGACGAGTCCCTTTAAAAGGATTGTATTACATTTAATTTGATTTTATAAAATATTATCTATTAAAATAAGTTTACAAATAGCTAAAGAAAAGTAATCAAGTAATTAATGCATAAAAATGTGTGATAACTGACACAGTTACAGTTGATTACAATAATTCAACAACGTTGTCTAAAGATTGCTAATAATGAGCTACGCTATTGGTAAGCTTTCACTACGGCAATGTTTGTTGCCATCTGTTATATATTGTTGATTAATCATGCTTTGTCACTATCTCGCGTATCGTCGGCGGTAATCAGGCAATGCATTTTGTATACAATAGTCAACAATCATTATAAAGCGACATAACCGGTAACTTCAATGCAAAACTAAAGAAATGTAATGCATTACTGATATGTTTAATAATTTTGTGCCGCTAGTATTTCTGTGGCTTGGTGCTAAAAGAGTTAATGTCACAATTCTTTATTTTGAGATTTTTCTGTAAATAAATATTTCGTTTATTTTAAAAAAGTTAGGACCAATGGCATCTTTTAGGAAAATTATTTCTGAAAAGTAACCAACATCGGTTGATAAATTTGCTATATATTTCTACCGGATGTCCAGGATATAAGGATCATTATATTAAAAGCAGACACATCTTAATATGTGCAACAAAAAACGCTCCTAAACTATGCGTCTAAATTGCATAGTTTTCGAAAGTTTTGCATTTAAAGTTTTCAGTCCACCCCTGTTTTTTGACTTGGTCTATTGTATTCAACAAGAATGGCTGGTCGACTATACATTTTTAACCAGTGACCGAAGCCAAACGAACAACTTCTGTATGATGCATACGACTTCAAAGAACCTTGTTCTCAGCTGATTATTATAAAAACCCGCTAATTACCGTTTAAAATAAAAAATTTAATTTTTTTCCTTAAAATTTCTATTAATGTGTTGATTGTGCTGTCTTTAAAATAAAAACAAGTTTTTTACTAAATAGATACCATTTTAGTACGTACGGAAATATCCATTTTTGAAATAACTTTCACTTTTACAAAGCCGCTTTTACCGGACGTTAAATTTTTATGATAAATATCTTCATATTATTCATATTTGCAATCACTTGTACTTTGTATAATTGAAATTTGTGAAAATATTCAAAAATCTAAATGGTAAATAAATTTCATAAAATTTTACGTAATTTGGATCCAGTAAAAAATATGTTCATACAAATTAATCTGAATTACACTTTTATTAATTTTAGATGTTTACCAAATAAGTTTATAATAATTAATGCATAAACAATTATAACTAATAAATAATAGTCTTATACGCATAGATTAATTCACTTACGAAGATGGTACTCTGCCATGTTAAATTTAAATGACAAAAAAGGAGTACAGTGTACTCGGGTATTTGTGAGACTCGCGTAATTATGAAACTTGTACAAATTTTGAATTGAACGCTTAATTTTCATGATGTTTTGCTTGGTGGTGTATCTACAATATCAAAACTAACTTCCATAAAATTCCCGCGAAGTTGAGAACTATAGTAATTGTTAACAAGAAGGCAGTGTTTATAGACTGGTTTTCACAATTACAAATTGTTCTGTGCAAATTCTGTAATTCTGTAAATCGTACTGTAACGTTTCTACAAAACGCCATAATAACGCGAAACGCGATTTAATAGAATTCTTAAAATTCTACGCATTTCGCTATATTAATAAATACGGAAGTGTAATTAATAAGACTGAATTAAAGACTTCACAAATTTTAAGAAAGTGCCAAATACCGCGCGCGAGTGCACAAGTTTAATTTAAATTAGAAATAGAAAAATTGCTTAATTGAAAGCTGCTGTAAAAATGTTATAAGCCAATTAAATAAGATTACGCAACCTGATGCAAATATAGTCCGCTACCGTACTAAATCAGTCAAGATCGTTTTAATAATTAACCACACGTAACATAAACAACGATCTTCGATTATCCAAATATTAATTAATTAGTAAATAAGTAATTAAAAGTTATTTCGAAGTATTGCATCATGTTGTGTAAACGAATTGTTTAAACATATGCAGTTGTTATCCGTATCATTAAGATAGCAAACAAAGAAAGCCAGCCAAATCAGTCTTCGCAGAACAATGAACGCGAATACCAATTTAAGTATAAATAAGACGTTTTCACGAATCGAGACTCTGTACGGGACATTGCCTAGTGCAAGGACTGTAAAAGCTTTTCTGTTAAGTCAAGCTATTTTGTTAATAATCTGTACAGCGAGGTTGACGCAACTTCCGTAGGACTCGTTTAATCGGTCAAAAGCCTGATTACCATTCAAAACCGTTAGGAGACGCCGTATGCTGGAGTTCTATATATAAAGATTCTAGAACGACGTTCTACCCTCCGTTGCTCTGTAACGAAGATAGACCGAGTTCGGAATATTTTAACCTCGGGATCCCTCATAACTGAGCGTTGCTGACATTACTGCCGCCGAATTTTAAACCAGACCGTCGTGGAGTCGTTTGCAAGCACGTTGCTCTGTAACTGCTAATGAAAGACACCAAACGTCCTTCGACGTCGTCGTGCGTTGTGTTGTAATGATAGCAGATGTATGTCGACGCTAAACCGAGACCATTCACTAAACAAAATAGTCTGTCGTTTGTAAATTTGTAGCTGGGTTGCGATTTACAGAAACGACTCTATTATCAACAGAGACGGCTGGCGCCTATTGAGTGGCATCTCTGGTCGCGGATACATGCCAGCCTCTCGCCTCCGTCCGGACCGATACAAGCTACGTCCTCGAGTGCCGCTGAAAGCGACATACGCATATACTGACCTCTAAGCATACCGCCGATCCGTGCGATCATACATATCAGGAGAACAGGAATTGACCGAGCCTGGGAAATTTGTGCACGCCGTTCGCCCGAGTACCGCGACAGAATTCATAGCACGCCCGTCTCACGAGTCTCGTATGTACCCTGATATAATTTACGAACGCGAATATTTGTAAATAATATACTTTGTATGCTGTCTTAGATTCTTAATTACTTTGCTAACAAACTAGAATGATTTTGATTTTGAGTTCCGTTTATGTTTAAGTCACTTAACTATTTATGTCAATTGAATCACTTATTTATGTCTATCGTTTGAATTACTTATTTATTTATGGCAATGAACTAGTGTTATTACATATCTTTTCTATTCCGCCGATGACCGAAGCAAACCCTAACTGAAAGTTCGTTTCGTGACCGAAGTTCGAGAGACGTGATTTTGTACAAACGACGTCCATCATCAACGAGCCATTTCACCGGAGCTCCGACCGTCAGACTAATCGAGACAGCGGTATACAGGACCAAGAAGAGCTGCACAAAGAACCACACTCATGACTAAGAGCTACCACGGAGTAGAATGCAAATTCTTTATTCTTCGTGCACTTTTCAGTAAGGACTGAAATGTCACAGTGTGTGGTAGGTAATCGATTATATTACAGTTTTAGATGATAAATGTAGAAATAATAATATATTAACAAACATAACTTTATAGTAAAAACAGGGTTATAAATTGAGGCGTCACATTTAATCCTAAAAATAAGTGGTGTGTTTTAAATGTGATTTTTAATCTCACCTAATTGTGACATAGGTATCACAAACAAACTTTGCATTCTCTTTGTTATCAAATATGTATTGTTTAAGGTTTGTTATGTGCCCGAGTGTTTAGTGCATTACGTATACTTCCTAGTAGTCGCGGCACGGGCAACTACGTGCTGGCTTGCAGAGTAACCCGTTCATGATAGGGAGCTTAGTCTGTATAGAA
>JAHWXV010425374.1:0-20348 GCA_024586415.1 Phrixothrix hirtus
TATATATATATATATATATATATATATATATATATATACGAGGTATCTCGCAAGTGTAAGGTACAATAATTTTCTTTCGGCTTATATTTATACTGAACCAAAAACCTATATATGGTTTTAAACGCTGATGAAATAATTTATAATTAGTAAATAAAAAGCGTAAAAGGTTATCAAAGGCTCTAAATTAACTCAATAACTGAAGAAGAAATTTCTGAACGAATTAACTTAAAAAGATACAATGCTTCGAATAAAATATTCGCTATCAGTAATAATGAAATTACAGTAGAGCACTGTTAAACTGAACCCAGTAACGAACGAACGCCTATAACGAACAAAATGTCAAGTCCTGAACTGATTTACATTTATTAACCTATATTCTACGATTGCTCTTAAGGAACATATTTATAACTAACACTTTCGTTATTGTGAATTAGATTTTATGATTTTTTAAAACGAACTAAATTTGAAAAGACTAACTAATTTTGAGAATTAATCAACCAAAAAGATAAATAAACTTATTTACTTGCATTTGACAAATGTACGTACATACTGATAAGGAAATTTTAAAATACGTATCAAGAATTCCATCAGACATACAGATTAACGCTCGTTTGTGAAATATGGCGTGGCGAGCTACAATTTTTAAATACCTTCAACTGCACGATTTTCCGCTTGCATAAGTTATCTTTAAATGAGATATGTACGTTTTCTGCTGAAGTTCACCGAAATTGTCAAAAATTCAGCAAAACTTTCGTAAAGCTTGCCGCTCAGTTAATCGCGGCGCGACACCGCAAAGCGTGGAGAAAAACGTTACATGGGGTTTATTTTATATATTCAAATATACATCCGTTTATCTCTGCAGCGCTACACGACGAAGAGAATCAATTGGAATTGTTAAAGTAGAATTCCCTGCGAAGAATTTTTCGTCGGCGCGAATCGCGTTGAATGAGTTAGCGGAAATTTACGAAATTTTTGCTGAACTTTGTAATGCAGCTATACCACTGCTACAAGTTTACCTTTTGTACATAATTAGGCAAATAAATTATCAGGCTAAACTCAATGCATGAAACGACATAGCTACATTAATTGCATTAATTTTATTTATTTAAAATCGTTTCGTTAGCCCTAAAGTAACAAAATACCCTGTATATATTTCAGTTAATTATCATTTATGTAATTACCGAGCTTTTTAACAACCGTTGATCCTATTTATTTATTTATTTTCCTTTTAATTATTATTTTTCATAATTACCGAATAACATATTAATTTATCTACTTGCTTTTAATTACCGTTGTGATAATTAGTTATAAGATTTGGAATATCTCAAGTTTATTGTATGTTATTTTAATCAGTACAGTTGAAGATTATTTTATTTATGTAGGTCGAGGAATTAGAACTCTATGTACATAAAAAACATGCATGTTTAAGGTAGATAAGAAGCGTACCATAGTTTTGTGTATTAATGGAAAATTTCACGTTAATTAAATTAATTTAATTGTTTTATGTTAATTGAAATGTAACTTATTTACTTAAAAATCAGTCTGTGTTATCATCCGCCATTTTTCACATACTTTTAATCCTGTTAATTAATCCAATTAATCCTGTGTAGCTATTTTTGTTATTTTTGAGCATACGTAAGCAGTTCACGTAATATCATTCTTACTGCTTCACACACGTTAAAATTACGCATCTAATGATATGTTAATTTGTTATAAAATATTGTAATTAAGGAAGGTAAACTAAAAGACAGTTATTTCGCCTTGATTTGGCGATAGCCGTTTGATATATAAACATGCGTTCAAAACCGGATTTTTCAGAAAGGTTTCTGCCTTCGTTGGTTAAACGTTTCGACCGAGAAATATTAAAACATTTATTGGTAAAACAATTTCAAGCACTTAAAACAGAGGAACATAAGTTAAATCTACCCCATAAATGAGTGGTAATTTTAATCCTATGAATTATTGTTCAATAAATCTGTAAAATTCCGTTTACGTTTCATACATTGGAATTTAAAATAAGGAAACAGAACTTTTGCTACAGATCGTAGTGGTCCGGAATCTAGCAGGAACAGAACGATCTGCCGGCGTCTAAAGGTACTGATTTCCAGGATCGTTTACCTGCATTGTACAGTTCCGAATTCAATTAACAATTTTGGCAAAATACTATTCTCCTTTACTCAAGGGTTGTTAATAATAAACACTTACCGAAGTGCGTAAAAATATTTCGATCCTTCCTTAGAGTTTGATGCAGATTTTCGCTCGGAGGCCGCGTATCTGCTCACCGCTGTTGACTGTGCATCCAGAGATGCATGTCGGCTCTGAACCACTAAACGAACCCAGTTGAATTATGAACGATTTAACATTAAACGAGAATTACCTAAATTAATGTTCACCCGCGCTAAACACATAATTGAAACTATAAAACGATCTCCACGACACAGGTAAACGAACTTCATTTTGTGATCTAACAACATTAAAATCGATTATATTGACTGTAAATTTTGAACATAACCATTAATATGCCAGGTACATTCAACAAACGTAAATAGAACGACCTAAAATAAAGCAATGGAATCTGTGGAATTTAATTTATTATTTAAATAAATGCCTTTTGTTAAAATGTTTTATTTCTGAATACAAAAAAAATTACGTCAATTAAAGGATTACATTATCAATATAATATAACCACTACATGTGTAAATAGTTGCAAAATAAATTACAAAGCATGTATACAGTTCAAAACAACAAGCATTCAAATATTTCTAATTAAAATAAATCAAACAGTCTGAATAAAATAAAAGTAAAGTACATAGGTGTACACCTATTTTCAAACAATAGCGAACCACCAGCATTGATCATTAAAAAGTAATGACAAATGAATTACAAATAAAAGTGTTGATTGAGCTAATTACAACCAGTACACCACGTACACACGTACAAAAATAAAGGTGGTTAACAACCTTAAGTAAACATAATTCTAGTGCACCGAATTCACACTGGGAAGAAACCTTCGAAATATTGTACATAATTATAATAAGTTTGATGTAAATAGTTTCCAAAGTATCCAAGTATAGTCCTCGACCCCAACCTACGACTTAAGAGCTAAACCCGCGGTATTCGTAACGCTGTTCAAACAAATACCCATTACAACTTTTAGTAATTTAGTTGGCCTTCGGCAGCACATACATTTTTCACTTAGTCAACTGTATACTTCACTTTCCCGCGTTTAAATAGGTGAGAAGCATACTTTTTCGCTCACTGATGCAATGCGAAGCGCGCCGATTGCTAATTATTCGCAAGTGATTCTGTACAAATCTGTACTTGGTTTTAATTTGAAGTTTGTATAAGGAGTTAACGTACGTTTTTAATTGTTCTGTTACAGAGAACGATCGCTTATAACGAATAAAGGTTTTGCAATTTCCATGTTTTTTTATAAAATAAATTTTGACAATTCAATTCACAATAAAATAAGGTAAAGCGACATTACGAAAACTGTGGATACTTTATGTAAAGCAAAATTTTCTATGAATTTTTTCAAAAACGATTTTTAAAATTTACATGATATAATTTGCTCCAAATACAATCCTGTCCACCAAATAAATGTAATTATGAATTGAGATATAGTAAAAGTGTACTATTGTAATTTAATACTGCTTATAAAAATATATATAACCCATTTCAAACCAAAATTCATCAATTTTCAATTTAGTTTTATAAAATTTTAATTAATTAAGAATGCAATTTGTTAAACGGATTATGTATATCCGATTATTCGCTTATTATTATTTTTTTGAATTTATAGAGTAGCCTTTTTTAATATTAGCTTACAAGTTCTATTCTATTATCGCTTTATGAAATACAAATATCCAAACATCTACCCAGAACACTAAGTTAATGCATCAGCGGAATTATTATTAATTTTTTAACATTTAAATTCTAAGGAAATTTAGTTTCGAACAGACATAATTTAGAACCAGAGAACCGGCAGTCCCGCTGCGACTGTCATAGAGTACAGACTGAGCTTTTTATGCTGTACCTTAGGTCCCTTCTACATATATCGGTGGGTCTGGTGCAGTACACACAACCCTTGTAGTAAGTGCACTTTTCTACGTTATTAGAGTGTGATCGAGATGACGTCCTGGTATTGTTCAGCGGAGATGGAGCGACGCAGGCTACGCTACCCCAACACGCCAACGACCCAAGTACCTGCTTCCACCGATTCAGTCCCGAAATGCGCCACATCGTCAAGTACTGTGCGAGAATGCGCAAAAACGACTAGTGCTACTTCGCCTGCAGCCCCCTCGACCTCATCTGCAAATGCATTTGAAATTTTGAAGAAAATTAAAGAGCTAGAGCAGATCAACAATGAGCTGCGCATGAAACTCGAGGCGCAATCCGCCTCCGTACCTATAGCAGGTGCCGCTGTTGCAGCTAGAGACGGACGCGACATAGTCGCGGCAAGTCAACAATGAAGCCAGCGCCCCAGGTCTCGGCAACTTCACCGAAGTTAAGGTACGCAAGCGCAAATCAAAAGAAAGGAAGACCGAACCAGCGCCAAAGGTAGCGACAAAGAAAAGGTGCGATGCGCTCAGCGACCTGGAAACTGAGCAAGAAGACGCAGACAAGATCAAGAAGACGGCGGCCAACAACACCACAGCCGCCAAGAAGCCACGTGGTAAAGTGCCTCCAGTAGTAATAAGGAGGAAAGAAAACTGGTCAAAATGGTACGAGACCTAGACGAACTAGGGCGAAGAATTTCACGCAGGGGATAACGGTGTAGCCTACAAGTGATGCCGACCATTGAGGCATCACTAAATACTTAGCGGAATAAATATCCCTTAGCACACATTCTATGTAGCTAACGAGAAGACTCTAAAGATAGTCTACCGAGGACTACCGGAAACAATACCAGACGAGGAGATTAAAGAAAATCTCGAAAGACAAGTGCCCCTGTAAGGAAGCGTACGCTGATACCGCTCTGTTACGTAGAGCTAGAAAACAACGAACAAGGCAAAAACATTTACAACATCAGAGACGTCTTTCACCTTACTATCTCCGTAGAGGCACCGAGCAAGAAGCGCGGCAACATCCAATGCCACAGGTATCAGCTATTCGACCACACTCAGCACTGCTGCAGAGCAGACCTCGCTGTGTTAAGTCTGGTGACGGACACATCTCGCCGACATACGAGAAAGGCAAAAATACGCCGGTAACTTAGGTGAACTGCCACAGTGACTTTACCGCCAATAACAAGGGATGTCCGCGATTCCTTAAACTAAGGCGACACGTGAATGCGCTGGTAAATAATAGTGCGTCATACCCGGAAGTGCTAAAATCGGGCGCTTCCCAACAGCACAAAGAATGATCACCGATAAACCTATTGGGCTAAAGTGTACCTAGTTATGCAAACTTTAACCACCTTAATCCTGAATGGTGTGTCCCTGAATTATATTTTTGAGTGCCGGCAAGTGGCTTTCCTGTTGGCACTGGAGCACCTTCTGCAATTATTCCATGAAGGAGGCTGCGTCTCGTACGGCAGCTACGATGATGCTGCAGAACCGGTTGACAAGGTTCATGTCCAGGTCCGGGAAGGAGGTTTCTCCCCTTTCCTGGATATCGCGTGTTCCACTCACACTAACACGGCGCGGCTGGGAGGTGGGCGGGGCTCTTGCTGCGTTCGCGTAAAACACGCCCTTCACGAGAAGTTCTGCACTTCCGCTGGCTTGGGGTACTTGGAGCACCGCCTGTCTCCGAGACTGGGAGGCGGGCGGGACTCTTTCTGTGTCCATGTCGGACACGCCGCTTTGCGAGAAGTTCTACGCTTTCGCTGGCTTGGGTACCTGGGGCATCCCCTGTAGATGGCGGTATGAGCCATAGGGCATTTGGCACACGTTGCTGCGGTTATCTTGGGTTTAGCGCACTCGCCGCTAAGGTAGTCTTTCCCGCAATTCACGCACACTGCTTTGGCCTGACAGTGTTTGTGGGTGTGACCGAACTGCTGGCATCGATGGCACTGAGTTCTGCCACTCTTTCTTCTGCGTGGAGTTTCTATGCCCACCTTCAAATTGAACACAGTCTTCAGTTCGAAGATTTTCTTCCTTTGACTGTTATTTTCCAATTCCACGTAGACCAGTGGCATTGAAATCTTGTTGGGGCCCCTACGCATCCTGCGAGCAGTTAACTTAGGGAACCCCTGATCTTTGAGGTCTTCTAGGATGGCCTCGTTGGTGAATTCTTGGGGAATTCCCGTGATGACAGCCCGTCCTGGGTGAAGCGGAATGTGTAGAAGGGTATTTTTAACATACAAAAGAACATAATGATACCCTTGTGGTAGATAGCGATGCCGACAGACACATTTCGCGTTCTGAGGTCGGTTATGCCTCGAGCTCGAAGCATAGCGGTGACCTCAGGCCACTTCTACTTCTCACGGAGCACTATTGGCGGTATTATACTTTCCGGAGCGGTTTCTGTGCCATTCGTTGACGGTACATCAGCTGATAAGACTCGGAAGATGTTCTCGATCTTTTTCGGGTTTACAGGCACTTCAGCTGTTTTTCAGGTCTACTTCTTCCGCTTCACCTCCGTGAAGCCGTCTGCGTCGCTCTCTCTCTCTTAGAATCGCGCACTGTGGGAAGTACCGTGGCACTCACTTCCTCGTCGGGGGAGTACTCCATTTCTGAGACTAACTTCTTTGCGGCCGCTGTCACATCAAAATTGGAAGCTGGTTTCGCGGCGTTAAAGTGCTTCGGGCTGTACCAGTTCGAGCTGTGGTTAACAACTCGGCATCGCTGGTCCATCGCACTGGGGATCGAAGTTGGAATTGTGTAAAATACTGTCAAACACCCGCAGGCACTATCAAGTAAACACACAATTCGCAAGCGAAGATACCCACCGCAGCAAGCTGAAGGGGCCTAAGCTATAGTACCTTAAGAACACAGAAGCTAACAGACAAAACACGTGTACACTCGGTGAAAACTCGATGCGTTCTCTTCCAGTAGCACAAAGACCAACAAGAAGAAGTACCAACAAGTGCAAGTGCAGCGGCTGGCCACGCCTCCTCTGCATTTGTAAACGAGAAAATGACCGCAGCGCCGTAAGGGGCAGGATTTGCTGCAATTGATCGTATGCTTCCGAGCATCCTTAATATGTTTTCAGATTAAAAGTCGAGATAACAAAGCCGCCTCCTAACAGACAGGAAATCTGCGGAGGCGGAGCTAAATAGAATTCTCGTAAACACCAAATGCAAAGGAAGTAAAGAATACAACAAAATTCTAGGTACTCCAGGCCATTCAAAAGATTAAGTAAGCATAATTTGGAAAGTATCAACTCCAATCACCACTGACGCTAGTGGCCTAAATTTTCCTGATTTCTTATATCTCAATTAATTGTTTTAATTGTCATAAATTCCAATGATTCCGTTGTAATGTTTCCATTAGAAAAGAATGTATTATTAATGAACTTTTTTCTATTGTCAATGTTCAGTCGATGTAATTTAAAAATTAGGGTAGCACTCTTTTTTATTCGTTAGCTCAACCGTAGGTAACACCGTCCACAATGTATTGGATTTAATGCTATTTTTAGTAAGTTATTTTAAGAATTGAATTGATTTTATTTATGCACTAAGCTTTAAATTTAATTTTCGTATTAATGGACACGCTTTTAAATAGTTTATTAAGGTTTCCTTATTATATTTTTAATTATCAAATTTTATAATTTTGTTCCGGAACTTTTGTTAAACATTTTCATTTATATGCTTATGGTATAAATTAAGATTCGCTGCCATAATTTCCACTATTCAAATTTGAAAACCAAAGTACATTAATTCAAAATAAAGGCATACTTGGTGTTACATGATATTTTCTAGAATACCCTTGAATTTGGTATATTGGAATGTTACGTACCTAATGATAGGCACATCATTAGCATTAATGATTAAGAAGCATAAGGTAATGGTTAAGGAAAATGAAAGTTCTGAATTGAGTGGAGCAAGGAGATGCTTGTCATTTATTACACAACCATTCAATTAATTGGAGCTTGTAAGCTAATCGCTTTTAACAAGCGCCATTTTCTAATTTGCGTCACAGAAGAATCAATCCATTATATGATGATCATTTCCTTAAGCACATCTTGATTCCTGGAGAAGGTCTTCATTTATTTCTCTTAAGACTGGGACATTGGGTATAACGTAGCCCTACTAGATGACTTTTGTTGCGGAATCAATACATCGAAGGGGCTCCTTAACAATCTATATTGTTTGATGATATAATATTTTTATGTGAATATATATTAATATACATGGTGTCCGGGATATAAGGATATTACTTTAACAACAGACACATCTTAATATACGCGACAAAAAACACACACAAACTATGTGTCTAAATTTCATAGTTTTCGAAATATTTGCAATTAAAGTTTTAAACCTGCCGCTGTATTTTTAAATTGGGCTCTACTGTATTCAAAATGAAATACTGACTGAAGCTGAACGAACGCATACAATTTTAGAACACTGTTGATGAATAATCTCAATCAATTACTATAAATACTCGATACGTTACTTGCCGTTTAAAATAAAAGGTTTCTTTCTTCAAATTTCTAGTGATATATTAATTCTTTAAAATAAAAACAGGAGCTTTACCTATTGGAACGATTTTTAATATGTCTACATTTGTATTATTGAATTTAAAAACATCTTCTAAATAACTTTCACTTTTAGAAAACCGATTTATTGTTAATTACCATTATTTTGGTTGTTGTTCTTTTGTTAACGTGATTTGTTTGTTTGATCATGCCTAGGGTACGGGAAAGAGGATATTACCATCAATTAACCGAATTTGACAGAGGTTGAATTATTGGTTTGCGCGAAGCTGGTTTTTTATATTGGGAAATTGCTAACCGTGTAAATCGAAATCGGTCTACTGTAATGCGAGTGTGTTGTCCATGGTTTGAAGATAGCCAGAAATATTGTGAAAGAGAAACCGGGACTTCAAGAAGAACGAATGGGCGCCAAGATCGTCGCTTAAGACAACTGGCATTTAGAGAACGATTTTCTTTTACTCGGGTACGCTCGTCGTCGCGAAGCTGTCCTAGAGGACAGACGTGTTGAGGTTAGGTTAGAAACGAATGCACGTGTTGTACCTTAGGCTTCTTACTTGTAGAGTAGGTAGGTCGGGTGCAACAAACTCATCGTCTCCAAGTGCGATGCGTAACGGCATTATAAAACCGCTAAATCTAGTGATATTCAGAATGGATTCCACCAAATCATATCAGAAAAAAGTCCAGAGAACGAACAGGGAAATCGAGACATGCAGAAAGGTGATCAATAAAGCAGAAGAAAGCATCCAAATGTTAGTGGAAGAGCTGACCAAGCTTGAAAGTTCTAAAGAGAAACCAAGACCACTTCCATGACAGACAACCGAAACGGAATAAAACCGAAGACGGTGGAGAAGAACCGACTTCCCAAATAATGGAAATGGAGCAAACTCCGTAGACCCAAGGTACAGAATGGACACAAAACCAACCAGAGGACGTAGAAGATTTCCCACCACTGAAGATTCCAGCCAGAAAGGTGAGTCAACCATTTATTGCACAGGTTACAAAGATAAAGAGGCCACCGCCCATCGTTATGCGCAACAAGGTAAGGCTTGTAGCGAAAGCTAACAACATAGCAATCATGAAACCAGTGAACTCTCCCGAAGGGACAAAGCTCTTCACAGATACCCCAAGGGAGATTAAAGTCCTGCGTAAGATCCTGGAGGAAAAGGATGAACCATGCCACACATACCAGCTGCCTGAAGAGAAGGAGCTAAAGGTGGTGATTCGAGGTATACCAGAAGGTATCAAAGAAGAAGAAGAAGTCTTTGAAGAGCTGAAATACAAAGGGTTCGAAGTGAACTCAATCAAGTAGTTGGGGTAGAAATTCAAGCAATTCCCTTTAATATTAATAAATTGTCCCAAGACTCCCAATGGGAAACAAATATTCGACCTCAGAGAAATTTCATAACTAAGAGTTGCTTTAGAGACGAAAAGACGCCTCACAAGAGTTACCCAATGCTTCAGGTGCCAGATGTTCGGACACGTGTCCTATAGATGCACTGCCCCGTACAGGTGCCTGAACTGTGCTAAAGAGCACCCGACATTTAAATGTGATTCGAATGCAAACTCCATAGCTAAGTGCTGCAATTGCGGGGGGCCAACAGCCCGCAAATTACAAACAATGTGAACAAAATCCAGAAAGCATAAAACGAAAAAGACTAGAAAGCATTGAAAGGAAATTAAAGAACACAGAGGCTAGACCCAGAGTCACTTACGCAGAAAGGGTAACGACAAAGCTGATAGACTCGTCAGCTGCGATAAGAGCTATCCCCAAAACGGATTGTGACACTAGAAAGTGGACTCTCCAAGATGATCCCGACAATTCTGAATAATATACTTAAAGGATAAATCGGGCAATGAAAGGATAAGCCAATCAAACTAGCCACATGAAACGCTAACGGGCTAATGAAGAAAAAAGACGAGCTAGAACAATTTCTTAAAGAAAAGGAAATAGCCTTTGTCCTTAAGAAAAGTGACAAGATATGGTTCTCAGACTACAACATAAGAAGAGCAGAAAGAGAAGGAAAGAGAGGCGGGGGAGTGCCATAGCGACGCGTAAAACAATCTGCGTCAATGTGCTACCCACAATCATCACAAACGAAACATCGAACCTGGAAGCAGTCGGAATCCCGACCAAACTAGAGAATAAGCAAACGAACATAATCGCAACATACAGCCCTCCAGGCTACAAATTAACGGAGGAAGACCTGATAACCCTGATAAGTTTCGGACCCCATAATCATCGCACGGACCTTAATGCTAAGAATATCGCATGGGGTTGCAGATCAATAAATATAAACGGCAGAACACCCCAATTTTTCATAAATAAATAAACCGAAACAATAACAATAGTCCAGAATGACGCCATCACTATCCCGACAGCTGCAAGGAGGTGGTGTAATCGACATAGGGATACAACACCACCTAAAATGGAGAATAACCGCGAACACGCCCTATTGTCTGACCACTTTTCAGTGATATTTACGTCTGAGGAAAATGCCCGTAAGGAGGAAAAAGGCAAAAGAACCAAAAGTAACTGGTGAGGTTCGCCTTCAACATGGAAGCATACGAACAAACATAAAAAATCACTAATAAGCAACAGATCGAAGAGGCAATAGAAAGACTGACAACAATACAAACAGAAGTTTAAAAATTGCCATAAGGTAGTCGCAATCTCAACAATAAACCAATGGGGACCGACCAACCAAAAGAATGATATAATTAACGAGAAGAATGCAATCAAAAAGAGATGGGCCAAGTATAGACATCCCAATGACAAAAAGCTATTACCTAGAAAACAAAAAGAAGTCGATAAGATGATAGGAGATAAAAAGAAAGAGATCTGGGACAAAACACTAGAAGGAATGGAAGAAGAGGGACACCACAACATGTGGAAATTGCTCAGGAAGCTTAAAATGTAAAGAGACCCGAACGCCCCTATAGAATACAAAGGAAAGCTCCACTTCTCAGATCCATAAAAAGCTGAAGCTATAAACCAGCACATGAAAGGCCAGTTCACCAGCACGACTAAATCAGTAAATAAAAGTACTGAGAAATTAGCAGAAGTAGTAGTAGAAACCATCCCCCAAATACTAGTAATAACAGAAAACCCACTCCAAGTCTCAGTAGCCAATTCAGGGAGAAAATTGAAACAAGAAAACGACGGTATCCCCACCAGAGTACTCAAAATACTTCCCAGTCAGGTGTTACAAGAAATAACTAATATCATCAACGCAATTTACAAGATAGGATAATACCCACTAGCCCGGAAAAAGGCCATCATAGTCACCATTCCCAAGAAAGATAAAAATCCGGTTTTACTCGAAAACAGGAGATCGATTAGCCTGCTAAATGGAATGGAAAAATAGTTGAGCACTTCGCGAACAAAAAGATCCAACACTTCTTGGAAACAAACGAACTGATGGCGAATAACCAGTTCGGTTTTCGACCCAAGCTGACAGCGATACAACAAGCAGCCAACATGACACAAGAAATCTACAAACCAAGAGCAGGGAAATGGGTTGCTTATGTAGGCGAATGACAAAACCTAAAGAAAGGGAATTCCCCTGAAAATGGCTAGCCTGAAGATCCCTGCAGACATGCATAAATTCACTAGAGAATTCCTAAACCAAACAACCTTCCAAATAAGGATAGGCACAACCCTCTCCGAAGATAAAAGCGCAGAAGAGGTCCTCCCATAGGGTCGCACATATCCTCAAAACTCTTCAACATATTCATCAACGATCTACCTAAAACAGAAACGAAAGGTATGAAAGTTTTTCAATTCGCAGATGATACTGCGATCCTATTGACCAACAAACAACTCCCCGCAGCAAGATGCCAACTTGACAGAGCAGGCAAGAAACTGCAAAAATATTGCAGAGTGGAAAATTACTTTAAATCATCAAAAAACTGAATTTGTAAAATTCACAAACCGAAGAGGCTAAACCAACGCGATAGGGGAAAACAAAATTTCCTGGGAGTAAAGTTAGACAGAAACCTAAGCTACAAGAACCACATCAGAATGAGAGCTGCGGTTACAAAAAGAAACAGCTATACAGGATAGCCCCAAAAAGCAAAACACAATTAAGCACAAACATTAAAACAATCAAATCAGTTCTAATACCCTCATTGACCTATGGTGAGGAACTATGGGCGGGAAAACCTGATTCAGTAACCAAAAGAATCACTATTATGCAAAATTTGCTACTACGATGGGTAGCTGACGCACCTTTCTAAACTAAAAACCAAGATATAAGATACCAGCTAAAGACAGAAAACCTGATATATAGAGAACGATCGTCCACCCCATACATACAAGACATGGCGCGTCAAATGGACGCATACGCCAAAGAAATGCCACCTTAGCCTCACTTTAGAGGAAGGTGTTAAGGAAGAACCCATACATAGACCCGGACAGGATCTCAGAATGGAAAAAGTAGGAAGAAAAGAACTCCACTTGGGCTGTTGGTGACCAATGCTTTCGTGAAGAAGGTCGCCTTAGAAAAGTTTATCGCCGAATCCGAAGTTTTGGGTTAACATCATATCTTCCGCAACTTGTACTTCCTCTGACTGCAGAACATAGTCAGCAACGGTTACGGTGATGCAATGAACGATCTCATTGGAATCTTGAATAGGGTTGTGTTGTCTTTAGTGATGAATCTACATTTTCTTTAGGAATACACGATGGTCGTATAAGGGTCAGAAGAAGACGGGGCGAATGACGGAATCTTTGATCTATAGTTGAGAGGCACGTACACCACATTGTGGGTGTTATGGTTTGGGATGCGATTACTTATGGCAGCAGGTCTCCATTGATGTTCATTCGAGGCAATATGAAATCACAACGGTATATTGTGGAGGTGACCAGAACACATCTTCTGCCGTACTTACAAGAGCTCGAAGATCCATTATTTCAGCAATATAATGCAAGTCCATATGTAGCAAGGTTTTTCTTGAACTTCTTTGAGCAGGCCTAGATTCATCTTTTGCCATAGCCTCGAAATCCGTCTGCTGTAATGCGAGCGTATCGTCCATGGTTTGAAGATGGCCAGGAACATAGTAAAAGAGGAACCGGGGCTTCAAGAAGAACGAATGAGCGTCAAGATCGTCACTTAAGATAACTGGCATTTAGAGAACGATTTTACTCTACTAGGACAGTTGGTGATCATTGTTTTGGTGAAGAAGGTTGAAGTTTTGGGTTAACATTATATGTTCCGCAACTTGTGCTTCCTTTGACTGCAGGACATTGTCAGCGACCGGTACAATTGTGCGATTAACGATATCATTGAAATCATGAATGCATCGTTTTGTCTTTAGTGACGAATCGAGATTTTGTTTAGGAATGCACGACGGCCGTATGATGGTCAGAAGAGGATGGGGTGAACGATAGAACCTTCGATTTACAGTTGAGAGGCACGCACACCGCACACCTTTGACTTAGGAGGCCTTGAGACATGACGTGCAACTTGCATGGGAGGCATTACCCCAAGGCGAAATGAACCACCTTATTCAATCTATGTCTCGGCGTGTAAATGAATGTATAAATCAGAGAGGCCGCACCACACATTATTAGCAATTATTATAAAATTTTGTTTAACTGACAAAAATTTTCCTCCCAAATTTGGATGAGTTGTTACTATGACCTAGGTGAATATTCCTACCAAATTTCATTCAGAAATTCCAACCCCTTCTCGGTGTGGCAACTTCTATGTCACTAAGTATATTTACAATTTCTTGTGTTGTGTATAATGTACGAGGGCTATCCAGAAAGTCGATTACGTTTTGTTGTAAAACAAACCTCAGTATAAGAAAAAAAATATTTTTTAAGCGGCATCGTAGTCACCATACAAATTTAGGCACTTATCATAAAGGTAAACAAGCTTTGAAATTCCATTGTCATAAAATTCTGCCGCCTGAAACTTCACCCACATAGTCACGCCCTCCCTCAGTTCTTCATCGTCATCAAAACATTGCGTTGCGTTGGGAAGAGGTGGAAGTGACTGGGTGCAAGGTCCAGGCCGTATGGTGGAGGAGGAAAAACCTACCACTGAAAATCTTTAAGAGCTTGACGGGTGCGATTTTCCGTGTGTGATCGGGAGTTATCGTGTAAAAACAAAGTTTTGAACACAACTTTCCTCCACGCTTGTTCTGAATCGCTCTTCTTAAATTTTACAAAGTTTGGCAATACCTCTCAGAGTTTATTGTTGTTCCACGTTCAAGGAAACCAAGAAGAAGCACGCTTTGCCGGCCCCAAAAGACGGTTGCCATAATTTTCTTTGCAGACAGGTTTGCATGCATTTTATCGGCTTTTTTGGGGAATTTGTGTGCCCCCCCTACTCCATAAACTGCAATTTGATCTCGCAGTTTACATGTTTGACTTACGTCTCGTCTCCCGTTACGATTCGATCGAGTAATGAGTCGCCATATTTGTCGTAAGAGTCCAGAAATGCTAATTCCAGGGACCCATCTTGCACAAAGTTTGTGGTATCCCAGTTTCTAAGAAAGAATTTCATGCAACAAACTGCGTGAAATTTGTGGAAAACTGAGTGAAAGCTCTGTTATTGTGAATCGACGGTTTTCTCTAACCTTTTCATCGACTTTTGCATCAATTTCATCAGTCACAATGCTTGGTCGTCCACTTCGCTCTTCGCGGTGTACATTATTTCGGCCATTTTTAAACCTAATGCACCATTGACGCACTCCACCTGCAGTGATAACGTTGTTCCCGTACACCTCGCACAGTTGTCGATAAATTTCAATTTCGCTAACAAAAACTTTATTACAGATCGCACCTCACAACTCGCACTTCACCTTCAGTGATAACGATGTTCCCATACACCTCGCACAGTTGTCGATTACTTTCAATTTCGCTAACATAAACCTCACAACTCGCGGAATTTTCTATTGCAGCACACATTTCAAACTGTTACTGTGAAATAACTGGGAACGATACACGCCTCGCGCTAGCACGGTTGGATGCTCACTGTGCCAAGGAACGCGCAGACATCAAGATGGGCGCGCTGCGAACGCTCAATGCGGCTTTAGACGAAAACATAGTCAACTTTCTGAATAGCCCCCGTATATTTTGTGAAAATAGTTAGTAGTCTAAATGGTAAATGTAAAATTTAACGCAATTGTGTACAGTATAAAATATCTACATATAAATTATTGTGGATCAAACTTAAGTAAATTGCAGCTATTTATTAAATACGTTTTATAATAATTAATGCATAAATAACTTATAATTAATAAGCAATAATGTTAGTAAAAGCAAATTTGGATGATTTTAGAGGAAATTCGTTGGATTACTTTTTATTAAAACGGCTGCCAACCTTGACTTTACAAAGTACAGTGTGGGACAGGGAAGTATCCTTAACTTTGAAAGTAAATAAAAACATAACAAAAAATATTAAAAGAAAACTTTATTGTGGCATCAGAAGGGTACGACTGGAAGTTAATTTTGTTTAGTTTTAAACAATATATCATTCAAGTGATGTCCCTTATTGTCAATACACTGATGTAGCCGGGTTCGGAAGTTCTCCATAACTCTGCGATGCGTCTGTTGCGGAATACGGCCAACTTCAATGCGAATTGCATGCTTGAAGCCTTCTAGGGTCTTGGATCGATGTATAAACATCTCACTTTTGAGGTATCCCCATAAAAAGTAGTCGCACGGAGTTAAATCCGGCGAGCGCGCGGAACCCGCAATGTCACCGTACCGAGACATCAGGCGACCAGTGAACCTTTCCCTCAAACCAGTCATTGAATTTCTAGCAGCATGGGCCGTGGCACCATCCTGATGAAACCACACTTGTCCCAAATTAATCTGTTGAAGTTGGGGTCCAAGAAATTGTTGGATCACGGTTACCTATCGCTCAGAATTGACGGTAATAGCATAATTATTCTCTTCAAAGAAATACGACCCAAAGATGCCTATACTGCTGAGTGCACACCAAACTGTTCCTTTGTCACTGTGTAGAGGCCTCTCGTAAATTACCTTGGGGTTTCACCACTCCACACTTCCAGAAATGCGGAAGTGCGCCTCGTCACTAAACAAAACACGTGCATCTTGAGGCAAGGTTTCAATCAAAGCTTCACATGCCTCTATTCGATTTTGCCAGTCCCGCTGTGAGCGTTGTTGAGAAATGACCGTCTTGTATGGATGGAAGTGCAGGTTTTCATGGAGAATTCGACGCACAGACGGTTAGAAAGCGCCAGGGCGGATGCATGCTTGGGAGCAGAAGACTTAGAGGATTGCAAAAACGATCGTCTTACACGGCCAAAGTTTTCTGCAGTTCCCATGGTTCTATGAGCCCCAACTCTTTTTTTCACAACACTACCACATGCACAGAAGTTCTGCAACCATAAAAAAATGTATTTTCGGTCAGGAACAGCATTTCGAGGTGGAACTCGATAATGAGTACACAGCGCACACTGTTTTGGGTAAAATACGTCTCGACAGCAGAAGCGCGTTGCTCGTTCGACCAATGCATATCTATAACTAATGGCGGCACTAATGGAAACTTACAAAGACACAGCGCCAATAGAGCCTAACACCAGTACGTCGTCTCCATTCAGAACGCCATTTCGAAGGTAGGGATACTTCCCTGCCCCACCCTATACATTATTGGTAAAGTAAACTGACACTGTGAAAACAAAAACAAAGTAGTATTTATGTTTGTAAGTACGTTTCATGGTAAATCGCATACAGGCCCGTAACCATGAGAGATTTGCACGCGAAAATTTACATAAAATTTTTTAAATTAGATTTAAAACTTTTACAGATTGGCGTTAACAAAAGACTGGGGTACACGTGTCTTCAATAATGCGGCGAACAGTTAATTACAAACTCAGAATATACAGTCGCACAATTCATACCAACACTTGCTGAATTGTTTATATGGTTATTGAACCGCTTATTTGACTGATTTTGGTGTATTTGAAAGTTATTGATCGATGTACATGTACTAACGTTAGTGTGCATTTGCTTTTATTTCTTTTAATGAGGCAAGTTGAAATTGAGATCATGAACTTACGATATATGGGGAACAATCAAAAACTTATTCCATTGTCAGTTTCTGCAAATAAATTTAATTCCACATTTAAGTTCTATAAATTCTCCATTGCAAATTCTATAAGAAATACTAAAAATTTATTTTTAATTCACGTATATACAGGGAGTTTTAAAAAATGTTCGTTATTAGCCCACTTGTTACACTCTGTCAGAGTTCCATTTACCTGGAAAACCTGGAATTGTCAGGGAATTTTGTAAATATCCCAAAAGTCATGGAATAGTTGGAGAATTTAACAAAAACTGGTAAAAGTCATGGAATTCTATAATGATTTATTGAAAAAAAAAATCGTTTATAAAAACCAAGTAATTTTTACTTTATTAGAATATGAATAATGAAGAGTAATAAAAACCTTATAGTCCCTTTGCACAAGGACTAAAATGTTCAAAAAATTCAAATTTATTATTAGCCATTGGCTGATTGTATTCATCAGTATCTAAATTAATTTGTATTTATGTTAATTAAACTTTAATATGAAGATGTGCTCTATACCATAACTTTTTAAAAACCCAAAACTTAAATGTTCTAAGGACCTATTGGTATATAAGAGATAAAAGTTAATCAGAAATGGAATTTGTACCACGTATGTTCTACAAAGTGACTTTTCTTTTCACCTTTTGCCAGGTTGCTAATTTAGTCTTGTTGATGAATATTTTGGGGCCCCGCGGGTTGATCCCGAGGTGCTCATTTTAGATAAGAGTTTTTTATAGTTTTCCTTAGTTGCGTTGTAAAGACTCTCTTATAGCTCGACATGGGTCAACGAAAAGGATGAACGGCAGAGACCCTTCAGTTTCTTAGAGGAGCCTGATTCGCTTTTACGAGCTATCGGTCTCCTTTCGTACCAGGTCTTTAGAAAGTGACTATTGATTAGTGTTAATAACCTCAAAAGAGTACTCGCAAAAAATGATAAGAGTCAGAGAAAACCTGGAAAAGTTAAGGAATTTTGTGTCCTTCTGGAAGGGGGAATCCTGTTTATTAATCAATAAGTTCGATCGCAGTAAAAAATTACAAATTATTTATGTACAGAAGAGTTAAAAGGACTCCACTTTTCCAGCTACTATGTGGACTTGTGTCAGCTATGAAAGATGTTATTTTATGTAGTGAGTTCCTGTTTAGCTACAGATAAAAATATTTAGTTTGTACGCCACCGAAAGTCTAAGTAGCTGGTGACACTCGCATTATCACCGATATTGCGCTAGGTACAGGGCTTTTTAGCGCCACTATTGTTGTTACTTACGCCCAACTTCACTATCTAAACCATTGACTTTCGTCCACGTTGTACGTGTCTTAAATATGTTTTGGAAGGTGACACTATTTCGATCATTCCGTAATTGTTACCAAATATATAGGTCAATTAGTTTATAATATTGAAATTAACATACAAATTAAACAGTAATGTTTTAAAAATTACAATAAGTGTTACGATACACATGTAAGATAGCGCATTATGGTTGTTGATAATACAAAACTAAAAAAGATAGATCATTTTCAAATCTCCTTATTTTCAGTGTTAAGTCTTGCGAAACATTGCTATTTAAACAGAAATAAGATACAAGGTGCCACAATTAAGTAATGTTTTTAGTCATCTTTAGTGTAAACTCCTTCCTTCAAAGTAGTTCCCTTCTGCTTCCACACACTTACTCTAGCGCTTCTGTCACTGCTGGTAACATTTCTGGAACTCTTCTTTGGGAATGTCCACCAAGATCCTCGTCACAGCTTTTTGGACATCTTCTGTTGTTTGAAAATGCTGTCCCTTGACCACTATTTTGACCCTTAGAAATAGAAAAAAGTCGCAGGGAGTGATATCGGGTGAATAAGGTGGCTGTGGTAGTACTGAAATACGTTTTGAGTTTAACAATAACTGCACAGACAGTACAGTAGGGATGGCGCATTATCGTGATGAAGAATCCAATTATCAACAATGTTTGCCCGGACACGGAGAACTCGTTACAACAATTTCTTTGTAGAAATATTGGTTAATTGTTTGGACCCGCTCTTTATGAACAATACCCTTGGAATCGAAAAAGCACACAAGCATCCATTTCACTTTTGATTTTGACATGCAAGCTTTTTTTGGTCTGCGTGATTCTTTTGAACATGATTGCAAACTTTGACGTTTCGTTTCTGCATCGTACTCGTAAAACCAACTTTCACCACCAGTAGTAACACGGCTCAATAAATCTGGATTGATTTCCACTTGCTCTAACAAATCGACTGCGTTGGTCTGTGAGATTTTTGGAGACCATCCTTGTACAAATTTTTCTCATACCCAGATTTTGAGTTAGTATTTGACAAACAGTTTCCTATTTGATGTTGAGTTCTTGTGCCATAATTTTAACGGATAATCCTCGATCAGATCGTACGATTTCACGCACCCTGTCCACATTGACATCAGTACGTGAGGTTGATGGCCGTCTCCTGCGGTCTTCATCTTCAACATTCGTTTTGCCTTCACAAAACGTTTTATGCCAACGAAAAACTTGAGCTCTTAACATAACCTCATTTCCAAAGGCCCCTGAAGCTTACCGTAAGTTGTTATCGCATTCTCACTCAATCTAACCCATAAAGAAATGGCATAGCGTTGCGCAATATTTCGCGATTCCATTTCTGTAACGAGAGACAAAAACACGTGTTCCCTTATTACAGCACAACTCACGACTGAGCGGCCGCATCAATATG
>JAHWXV010425386.1:0-12500 GCA_024586415.1 Phrixothrix hirtus
ACAATACAAAATGTGAAATTTTACGAATATGGCAATAACTTATTACACTAGCGACATCTAGTGGTCATTTGTAACAACATAAAAGGCAACCCTCGTACATTTGAATATTTTGCCAACAACAGTAACAGATCAAATTATAGAACTTTCGCTTGCTACTTTTACACAATATGTTCTTTCAGCGAGATAACCCTTCTGAACGCAATATTCATATCGATGTACATCTTTTAAGTGAAGAATATCAAGATGGTTTCATTAACAATCGTTGTAGTAATCAGGTAGTCTGCTAGATCCCCAGTTCTCACGACTCTGTATTTGCTTTTAAGACGTTCCCTAACCAACAAGGCTTATTGAAGATCCTATGGAACTGTAGAAGAATTACGTGAGCAGTTGAAGAAATCGCAAATGGAAGTGATCCTCACAAAATAAGGCAATCTTGTGAGATAGTTCTGGAACGATGTAAAATTTGCATTTGAGAGAACGGTAGATTTCTTGAGTATTTGCATTAGCTTTAGTTCAGACGGTTCTAATTTTTGTTTCTTGTTTTCTGATGATGTCTTTGATTTAATCATATTGAGGCATTAAACTCATTAGAGTGCTTCTAAACGATAAGACAACAAATAGTTGTTAAGGAATCCTCTAAATATTGGTGATAATTTTTTTACTAAACTTAGGGAAACGCAGTTAAGGCATTTTTTTAACGATTTCGAAAGTGTAAAACACCCATACGATGCTCAAAGGAAAATCAAGATTTCGATACGATGTATAACAATTGTTTTATGCTCATTTTGAAGTCCTCATTATGCATTATGCCTGTGTTAAAAATTAGTAAATTTACCTCTTACAACAAACAAAATACTAGGGTATTTATAAAATGCACATTTTACATTTTTGCCCTATATCTTTGGAACGCAGCAGACTATGAAAATCAAATACATGTAAATGCACAACTTTTGTCCTATTTGATCGGTCTTGTATCTCCTACTGTTTCTAATATCCCCGTATACTCCATTTTACCCTAAGTACATTATGAAATTTCTTATTTAAAATACTATTTTAAGTATGTTATATTTTGAAAATGTATTAAACCAAAACATTTAGTATATCAGGCAATTTTGCGCTAAATTCTAATTCAAAAAAATTTCGTAGTTTTTGTGAGAGATAAGTAACCCTTTTTATGGAACAATAACTGTTAAAAGCTTTTCGAAACGCTTAAGCGAGTTTTAATAGCTGCACCGAGCTACCCTAGAATAATAGGCCGACTTTCCTTATATACAGATGCAAGCCACGTAGGTGTGTGTTGTCGCAGGTTTACGATGCGCAGGAAGGAGTAATTGAATATTTCATCAAGGTATTATTAAAGCCTAAAGGGAACTACTGTGTTATCCGAAAATATTTATTAGCGATTGTAGAATCAATTGAAAACTTTTAAAATTATAGTTATGAGCCGAATTTCCTACTGAAATGATCTCTACAGTTTAGGAATCCAAAAAATGAAATCGATAGGTGGATTGAAAGACTGAAATAGTACGTCTATGAGGTGGAAAATCGTACGGAAGGAAGCACCGTAAAGCTGATATTTTATTGATTACAATCTGTTCAGAAGACTACAACTACTGCTCTCAGCTAGAATGAAAAAATGAGGAACATCCCAAACATACTACTACTAATAACCATCATTGGTGGCCTTCAAAGGCGATACAAGGTAAAATAAGGATTCAGGCCATACGTTATTTCTGAAATAGAAGGAAGATGATCGACGACATCCATGAGAAGGGTTTACCCCATTTAGCAGCGTCATTAATGCATACCAGGATCTACGGGATCCTTTGCAAGTCCACGATACTCTTTCGAAGACTATGATGGTGGAACTGAGGAACGGACGCAGTTGTTAATGTGAAATAATAGGACGACAAGGATTTTGCAACAACTACATGATACACCAAAGAAGACATGGGGAAAGATTCACGAACGATGTTATTAGGTGAACTGCACGGAATAGGTGAAGGAATGGGGTTGAACGTGTGAAAAGTGTGCTTTAAGGGACGTTCCACGTGGAAGACCGAGATTACCAATGAGACAGTAGAAGGTGGACTGCTCTTTTGAAAGAGTGGTTATTGACATGGCAGGTCGCTTCCGGAAACAGATTCAAGTAATAAATACATCTTAGTGTCAATGGATTACTTCAGTAATCGATCAAAAATGAAATTTGAGTCGGCCTTATTCCAAAGCCTTTGCGAATTATTAAAATTGTACTACTGCTCCTAAATCGTAGTAGGATGGAATGGGGGAACACATTAACCAAATAATGAGGAAATATTTATCAAGGGTGGACTTAGACCATCAACGAGACAGAGATCAATATTTATATCTATCCCTGGTGGCGTATCGATCAGAAGTATATGAAACAACGGCTAAAGCGTCGTTTGGGCAATCGTCCAATCTAGGAGTTTATCAGTGAACCCGAAGAAGCGAACAATGCCAGAAGCAATTATGATGAAAACCTTCAACAAAAACTAAATTCTGTACATGACAGAGTACGCGATAACACTCAGATTGCTAGTGATCGAACGATTTTCGGAAGGTCCTTATAAAAATATGACAACGATTTCTGATGTAATACACCGGATAAAGAACCTACTCAAAAAAAACCTAAAGCAGTACCCATAAGCAGGTTGGCTCCTTACGCTGGTAGGAACAAACTCAAAAAACGGCGTACTATGTCTAATTGGAGAATATGGAAGTTAGAATTGAAGAATTATTATTTACGCATTTCATGACGTTCTTCTCAGGTTCGCGTAGCGTGGTTTGGTGTTTTCACTGAATAATACATATACCCCAATATTATTTGCCTCATTGTGTTGCAAAAGGACTATGAATTTCTCGTGTTATGACTTCTGAATTTAAGAGGAGATTCGGTGGCATAGAAGATATATAGTAGTAGGAGTGGCCAGGGTATGCAAAACATCCACTATCTCGTTAAAAAGATATTGTTCTATCACAAGCCGCGTTATTATAACATGTGGGAGACGTTTTAAGACTTAAACAAGTAATCTTGTGCTATTAGAAACAAAAGTCCAAACCACAAATTGGCCATATGTTAAAATAATTTTGCTGACACGTAGTGAGTAACATCACAGAGGAAGTGCTTCGAGCTATCAGTATCCAAAGAGTTTAAAAAATGACTCGCAATACATATTTTGATATGAATCCTCTAACACTACTATCCAAGTAGAGATATCAACTGCACAGACCGAGATCGCTATTGCGAGATGCAGCAGCCTAAGGAGAGGGCAATGTAACAAAAATTGACAATAACAAACGTTGTGAGCCATCTAGTATATTTTCGCCATGAGTTATGCCCAATATTAGTATTATCTTTTTGCATCTTTCCCTGTATATTCTAGAGTTTATAGTTCACATACAAATAGATGAATCGTTGCTTAGATTAGTTAGTCCAATAATAAATATTTTGTACAAAGGCATTACATGATAGATTATATTTATTCATAAATGTTAAAATAAATAGATGTATGTCTATTTATTGGATACAAATTAGTTGTTAATTGTGCAACTAAAAGAATTAAAATAGACAATCAAATAGGATAAGTGTTTTAGTACATTTATAACACCCATTGTGCGTACATAATCTATAACCATTTGTAATAGTCATGAAATCTGTAAGTAGTGTATCACGTATAACGAAGATATAAAATATCTCAAGAAATGTAAGTAATGTCAAATCGTGTGGTGTATATAAGAGTAATTATTTTAATCGTACATTGTAAAACAAAAAGCAAAAGTAACTGATGCCTAATGTACGACAAGGGCGATGCCTTCAATTCGATACAAATGGTGGTATGCTAAGTTAAGGGATTGAACTCAAAGCTATGGTTTTTAACATTTTTAAAACTAATTTTTTGAATAAAATTCATTAGAAAATTTTATCTTAAAATATCCGCAGTATTGGTATTGTCGGTTGTTTTTAGAATATGCTGTATACCCAAATTTGAATGGATTACATTAAAGAATTTCTTAGTTTATTAGTAAGCAACGCTAGATGAAAGAGAAAACGACTGTATTGTTACTCGGCGCCTTTTGATTTGAAAACGGAAGCCTGAGCGGTTTAAAATTTTTGCATATTGCAAACTGCAGAAATAATGAAAATCAGTTGATGCGTATTTTACAAAGTTAACTAATCCAAGTTATAATTTTATTATGACAGCGGAAGTTAAATGTTTTCAGAAAAAAAACAGAAATAGAATTTGAGTGCTATATTTTACAGAAATTAGAGAACAATGAATAAAAATTAATTTATAATAAATACATATTGAACGTTGTAGTATTGAAATCAATTTAAGGAAGAAGAAATGCCTTGAATAAAATAAACTCGATTTACTTTTCGAGATTTTCGCATAGAGTTCGTTTTGTCCATTTTTCGATAAAAATTGCTGGATGAATCTATTAGGTTCATTTTTATTACAAATTACATTTCAAATACCAAGTGTAATTTGATTATGATATCAAAGAATCGTGGTTTTTTAGGCCAGAAAGTTTTTAAAATAATAATTGAAAATCGATTCATCGTTGTACTAATTTTTTCTACTTTGCTTGCTTATAGCGAATTCAATGACCCAAAATGTAGGTATGGCATTATAAAACTATCAGGCTCTAAATAAATTATGCGCATAGTTACATTTAACTAAAAGATAGCATGTAAACATTACGATTTCTTAGACTTAATTATATTATATTATAAAAATATGTCAAAAGTTATATTAGTTACCTTATTTCAATTACACCTCAATGAGTTATAATCAGTCCTGGACATATTCAGAGTTTTGCATTTTATACTGAGATGTCTATATCACTGAAATTATTAGACTAATAAACCTAAATTGAGAATTTGATATCTACAGTTATATCGTAAAGACTAAATTCAATAGAAATGCTTTTAAGGCCACTTAGTGGGCATTCCTTTCTTAAAACTCGATGGTCTAAAGTTATAAAGTTTAAGTGCCATTTCAAAGGTCTTTGAAGTTTCATTGAACACCGCGAATAAAATTATTAAACTAATTGTTGTCATACTTTGTACTCTAAAACCTTTGTAATTCTGTACAAGATAAATTTAATTTATAGCAATCCAAACCTAAGAATTTTTAAGCACCTTTTGCGAAATTTTTTAAAGTAGTATTAGTAAAATTTTTTGATATTTAATACTGGTTTTTATTACTTTCGGAAAAGTTGAAGTTGTATCAAAGATTATCTTTGTTGCCAGTGATGTGATGGTTCTGTGAACCTTTCAAGCTAATTGTTGTCAAAGTTCTCTAAAGTATGTGTAAATATCTTTTCTATGTGAGAAGCGAATGTAGTAGCATTTGGTAGCTTTAGTAGCTCCCTTGTGACTTGCCGTATAAAATTGTTTCAAAATTTTAGTTCGATAATCTAGGTATTATACGTGCAAAATCGATAATTATCCAGTTATCTTCTAGCTTTCCTAATCAATTGTCCTTTCTAATTTTGATGTCACGGTTCTTACAATTTTCTGCGAGTTCTATCTTTAAATTTGATTACAGTTAATATATTTATATTGTACTATCAATATCTTTATCAGTAGATCTTGAAACTTACGGATGTAAACTGCTATTGAGAAAAAATTGAAATTTTTCCAAGTCAATTCATATATTAGCAACAGATTCGTGGGTAAGTTTTTTGTAAAATGCCATTGTTGAAATCCTCGCGAATTAATCCAAATCAGGTAAGATCCAACATTAGGAAAATTAAATAAATTACCACTTATTTCAAAGTTAGAGAAATAAACTACAGTTGGGATGTGCGAAGATAAATTTGAGCCTATAAAAGGTGTAATTTAAGAAAGGTTTTAAAATCATAAAAATAAAAAACTTGAAAGATCCACTGTAAAATTAAGTTACCTGCAACTCCAGGTGTTGCTTGAAAATCTACATAGGGTTAAGCTAATTATAGGAAGAACTAACAGTTTCAAACTGAACATGAACCAAGATTTATTTGAAATACAGGCACCTGAATAGCAAATAAAGCTGGAAAGAGAATCTTCAGAAAATTAATAAAAACCCAAAAGGACAGAAGTGCTAGCCTCCACGTGTAACTCGAACACCATCGGTAAGATCACCATTGCTTGGCAATGTAAAGACGTTAGTCAGACTGGAAAGTAGGTAAGCCGCTCACGATACGAATGCAAACGGGAGATTCTGCCGTGAAGTTCACTATAGAAATACAGTACTTGAAACTATTATGCAAGTGAAGGTAACCAATTAAAACGATGTAGTAGTGTACCGAATGCTAAGCATGATTTTAACAACGGTCGGCAGGCAGGAAAACCACAACTAACGTGAAATCACGAGCTTGGAGGTCTGCTGTACGAACAACTCCAAGTACCAACAGCTATGAAACGGAAATACCGCAAAGTCAAGATGGACAACAAATTTCGTTACCTAGGACGTAGAAGATTTAAAACTGCAACGAACAAAGAAATTGGAGAATATATGTTATTTACTCCGAAAATAATAGAAATGCGCTTAAAGTAGGTGAGATTTTATTGCAGCATATAAAATCAGCTTCGAAGGAAATTTAAGATTTCTGAACATTCAACGTAGTTTTATTTTAAAGTTTAAAATGTTTATGACCCGAGAATTATCTCAAATTCGCAGCAGTCGTTGAACCACCTTTGTTTAGATTTTGTTCGAGCCACATCAGAGGGTAGTTTCCGAAAAAAGTCATTGTATTTATGCTTCGATATTATTAGGTAATATTTGTGTGTATAAACTTTGTAATTTATATATTGACATTTTATTTCTCAATATACGACCTTTATTTATATATCGCAATCGATTATTGTCTGTTGGGGACCTACAAATTAAACGAAGTAACAGTCGATCTTTCGGTTAAAAATATCAAGACTAAAAAAACTATTCTTCCGCAAAAGGGGTATTTGCTACCTAGGATAACAAAACCTTAAAATTATATTGATTACTGAAAACTAAAATCAGTTCATGTTTTAATTAAAGCAAATTAATTATTTATTTTAAAGTAATTACTCATTCTGCCAAAATATAGCCAATACCAAAACTATATTATACAAAGTTTTGCATAAAAAATAAGAATCTCTTAAATAAGGTAACAGATTTTCAAGTTTGAGTAATTGAAGAAAAATGTAAACAACTATATTAGTTTACATAATAAAAGTTTTGGAAAAGAAGATTGATTAAGGTGTCCAGAATGACGAACGTCGAAGACAAAGACATCGCGGAAAATGAATCAAACTGTAGGTTACTGTAATTAACGAACTGTGGCATTTAAATTAAGTGTGTTGTAATAGTAACTTCAACTAAAACTACGAATAAATGGATGGCCCAAAAAGGATTCCTTGGTCATGTCCACTGCGCAAAAGACAATTCCATATAGATCCTTCATGGTAGGAAGAATAAATATACGCTTCAATAGTGTACACAAAAGAAGATAAACATAGTGTCACCGTTAATTAAAATTTATTTTGGGTTTTAAAACAATTTTTATTGCATTTCTAAATTTATCAACCTATCGCTACAATGTTCACGGCAAAGCTATGACAGATCTCCTTACCCGTCCATCATTGAGTTAATATTGAATTGGCCAGAAATCTACCAACTTACGCTGTGTATTGGTATAAAATCGCAACTGGACAAATATTTCATGTTTAATTACAAGAGTGTATGAGATTACTATTGCATATCTGTACATCGGAGGTAAACTATGTTAAGTTACTAAAGTAGAATTATTCAGGAGTGCGAAAAAAACAGCGCCAACTCGCTAATTGATGGGCATTTTTACAGAAGTTTACATTAGGGATTTGATTTTTGGTTTATCTACTTATTAATAGATCTATCATTTACATACATAAATTTGTAAAAAAAAATTTTTTCTATCACTATCGCGACTTGGCACAGTTTAACTCTGGGAGAAACTACATGAGTCATGACAGAAGACATGCATTTTTGACTTGAAACAATTTCCTTCACAAAAAATACGTATTTCTATAGCTTAAAACGTTATTCTATTTCAAGAAAGTTGAGATTTAAAAAAAAACGCAGATTAAGGAAAAGCGTTTTAATAGAAATATGTTATAAAATGAAATAAACAAAAAAGCAATTTAACATTTTCAATAAAAATGTTTTAATTTTACTAATCCTCCTTCATCTCAGTATGGTTCAAAGTCTTGTAAAACGCATGAAACGTGCGTGGGGCCCAGGGTAATAACTTCTGAAGGTGCTCATATTTTTTAGTACTAATAGGCTTTAATACATTTCGAACGTAAGGGATATTTTCAAGAAACTCGGCATTTCGTGAAAATCAACACAAATCAACTGAATCAAATTCAGTAGCTCCAAAGTTGTCTTTATAATAAATAACACCTATATTGTCAGCTCTGGTTAGGATGTGAACCACTTCTGAAATTTTAAAATCTTGACCATTGCTAGATTTCTTCTTTGATATGAAGGGTGCTCTATTGCTTTCAATTAAAGTTTTGAAATTTTTGAAATCTTCTCCATGCCTATCACATTAAACGGATTAGAACGACTACGATTCGCATTTTACTGCCAATCCCAAGGGGTCATAACTTTAAATTGGGGCAAATTCTTCCTTTCCCGTTCAATAGGCGCGTGGTCGCAGTCAACCTCTAGGTGTGTATGACCTCTTAACAAGTATTTATGGTTAACGACTTTTAACGTTGGTATATTTTTTAAAATATAAAATAGGCACAAACGGAGTTTATATTACGATTCTCGGACGGGCAGTTCTCTGACTAAGTCATTAAAACTTCTATGTTATTTGGAATGTTAGTAAGAGCTCATTTAAGTATGCAAAATGCCATCTCATTGCTTCCTCTGCCTCCAAAAGTTTCATCCCACATACAGCAGCATGATTTTTATTTGTGGAATCTCTAGTAGTATAATTGATAGTCCACAATTTCCATGAATAGAAGCTTTGGGAGTTTGTTAACATGGGGGCTGGCAAACATGTTTGTAGATTAACCATGATGACTTTTGTATTTTGCTTTTTTTTGATATTTAATTTGCCACCCTTTTTAAGATCGTACTTTTTTTAGCGTCATCTAGATGTTGGTCGTATACTTGTTGAAGCACTTGGCTTTGAGAAACGTCAGCTTCTTGTAATTCCATTCGAAACTAGTCACATTTGTTACAGGTGTCGCTTTCGGGCAACTTGAATGTATAATTAAATTCTGTGTTGAATATGTGCTCATACAGCCATTTTTTACCAACACTTTCTCCGAGAACATTGTTCTCAATACATTCTTGTTTGTACAGTTCATACATACAGGTAATATTTATATCATTTCCAAGATATTTCTTATATGTCCTCGCTCGACTATAATGAGATTCAAGTTCAGGGAATTTGCAGATATGATTCCTTATGTCATCTCTTACATGTTCAGCGATTTTATTTGGCGGAATTTTTTTCCCTCTTCTATCCTCTGAAACAATACTAGCACATAGTTTTTTGGCTAATGCTACATCCACAAAAGTTTGATATACGGTCAACGTATTCAAGTAGAATAATTTGCATACTCTTGTTTTTTCGTTATTAACAGAAAAATAGTATTCGTTTATTGTCTTTCTTTTATGTTCTCTTTCGGCTGTCCTGGTTCGTTTGTTTTTTTATAATTTTTTCTTCAACTGGCGACGGTATAAATTGACGTTTCAGAGTTATGCCTCTGTTGGAAGACTAAAATTCTTTAAAGATATTATTACGCTGCTCTAGTGAATTGTTATAAAAATATTTTCAAAAACAACTAGTTTTGCATGGTGGCCTCATTGACCTTGCTTTAATTATAGTATTTTTCTTTAAAACGTATTCTTCTCCAGCATACCTCTTCCTTTTACTTATGTTGCAGAGTCAAGATGCGGGATTCCGCACACGCTTTCGCAATTTGTTTATTGTTACACCGTTTTCATCAAGTTCTTCATATTTTTCATGCATAGAAGGCCTTACAAGATTTTCATGAGAATGTAGGTCTGGAAATCCATTATCGGTATTACTTTCAGAAGACAAGCTGTCTTTTTCGTACTGATAATTTGGATCTTGCAAGCTATTGTCAGAATCGTGTAATATGGTATTTGTTTCACAGACGTCTTTATTTATGTATTTTGATTTCTAGGCTGATGAGTTTGTTATAATAGCAACTCCCAGTAAATCTGTACAATTAGTGTCTATTAAGTTGTGATGCAATACTTCGGACAAATTTTCACAAAAAACATTTTGCAGTGGAGTTAATTGTTTTACATGTATACTGCCAAGATCATTGTGATTCTCTTGTTCATCTGACAATAGATAATAATGTTATGGTTATACATAAATAACATTAATTAAGCTAAAATAATTTCTGAAGGTCATATACATGTAGTATATGAGTTTTAGTATGGAAAAGTTCATTATACCAATTGGGTTTGTACTTTTCCGTATAAGTTTTGCCTAGTTTAGATGTTAGTGTGTTATTCGTTTGCATTGTGTTTTTACGTCGTTTTTATCATACATCTATTTCAATCGGTTCCTTTTAGAACTCATATAATATTAAATAACTTCGTTTTTACGTAAACATAATAAGATAAGTTATTTAAACAAAACTTTATATTTGCAGTGTTGGTTTACTCATCTGCAGCGTAACATTAAATGATCGATTGATGACCCTTAGTTGCCCCAAGACCTTGATAATATTGATATTTTTATGATGTCGTCAACATCGTATAAAAGGTACCCACGAGTACTTAATTCACTTAAATGGGCGCTTATTAATCATGAAAACATGAAATGTAACGTTGCTCTCAGCATCTCTTTCGACGTTCGCGGTAATTGGGTTGGCGTTAGTCTGAAAGCAGTATAATTGACAGATTATCAAACACTAAACTCTTGCATGGCGGAAAACGGGAACTTGCAACTCTTTAATGCGAACTCTAGTAACTGATATAAAGTCCCTTAAGGATAGATGCCGTTTTAATTATTAACTGGTAAACGAAACAACAGAGGGGCTTCAAAAAGATGTTTAATAAACTCGATATAATGTATAGATTATACGTTTAGACTCACACAGGAGTCTTTATCAATAAGGTTGAAAATTTAAAGGATTTGAAATAACTTTTAAGTAGCTTTAAATAACCAAGAATGTATGACAATATTATAAATTGTAAAGAATATAAGTATTTACGCCAAAAAAGAAAAACTAAGATAAGTTAATTCCGTACATCATTAAACTAATTAAGACGATAAAGGAATGAAGTTCGTGCAGTTCTATTTGATTATGCTACCGATATTATAACCAGAAATGTCTCAATTCAGAAAATGAGAGATTTTAAATGTAATAGTAGACCTCATAGTGTTCAGCGTATTAATAATTGAAAGTATTAAGTAAAAATCGTTACCCATTAAGAGCACCAACGTGTATGCCAAAGACAAAACATGAAGGAAATAAAAATTTTAAGTATTAAAATTGTAATGACGGAGATGCACGAGTTTGCTAAAATATAGCGCATGCCTAATTTAATAACAAAATAATGTATAATGGCAGTGTCCAAATGTACGTTAAATTGTACAAAATTATTTGATGATTGGATCATAGTTAATGAGAGATTTTCTATGTCTATGATTAATATTATTACTGGCTGCTTTGATATTATACATCTCTAAAAAAATTCTTTTATAATATGAACGTTCTACATCAAGAATGTCAATTTTACCAAAATCAAAGGAGTGCTTTAATTCAATTGAATGTTTAGCTAAATCTGATGCGTTAATTTTATTAGTAGTAATAGAAAATTTATGATTGTTGATTCTATTCTTTATATACTGTTTGGTTTGCCCAATATAGCAGGATTGACAGTTAGAGCAAGAGGTTTTATACACATGTGAAGACCTATCGTCAGAATGTTTGTCTTTAATTTTAGAAAATAACGGAAAAAGATTGAAGGAGCATCTTTCTGCAATTATAACATTATATTTTTTAAGGAAGATAGCTAGTTTATTTGATAAATGTTGAATAAATGGTATGGAGATTCGAATGAAATTGTTATTGTTCATATTATTGTTTAAAATTGAAGTATTATGTCGAAAAATAATTTGCAATCTGATGTATATGTACTTGATAATAAAATTAGAAGGGCAGTTATGTTTCTGTAGTGTATCAATGATTTTATTGATGTTGTCCTTATGAAACTTTTGATGCGATAATTTTATAGCCCTATCTACCAAAGTGTTAATAACGGATATTTGTATTTTTTTTGGGGCACAAGAATAAAAATTCAGATATCTATCCGACCAAGTTGGTTTAGTGAACCAACTAGTGGTAAAGTAATTGTTATATTTAATGATAGTCATATCTAGAAAGTTAATTTGGTTGTTCTGTTCTATTTCGTAAGTGAATTGAATTTTGTTGTAGAAACTGTTTAATTTACTAAGTAGAAAATCAATTTGAT
>JAHWXV010425399.1:0-14239 GCA_024586415.1 Phrixothrix hirtus
CTAGCCATTGGCTAATTGTTAGGATTAACCTCGCCCCGACCCAACCTCCGCAACTATTTTTGAGCTGTCGTGCACAGCGTGTATTTCGGTCCATTTGTCTAGAAATGGCCGTAGCACTATCAATAATAAAAGAAAAGGTACGTCCACAAACTAAGTTCCGTTTGTATTTCTTGTCGCGGCATCGCCGCGAATGTAGTCACGCGCATGCGCGATACCTACTCTGACTGATTGAGAAGGAATTGACGACATTTCGAGTTAATTGATCGTTGTGTATGCTTCTTGGTGCTTGTTCGAAATGGCGAAGTTAATTGAAAATCCCACCGCTTGTGAAATTAAGTCTGTAATTTGTTTCCTCAACGCAAAGATCGTTAAACCATCCATCAATAAATTTGGGAGATGTACGGAGAAAATGCAGTGAGATGGGTTAGATAGTTCAATGAAGTACGTTCACGATGACAAACGAAGTAGGATAAACTGGTTCGTGCAGTCGGAATTTCCCAAAGTTTAAGACCACTTCTTCATGAAATTGTTCATGAAAAACTGGGTTTTCGGAAAGTTTGCCAAAAAATCTTAGTGAGGAACATCAAAAGAAACGTCAGGGAAGTGCACTTGAGTTTTTGACACGGCGATTAAGGTGATGACTTTCTTATCAATATGGTAACTGGGGATGAACCGTGGATAGCTTATAAAACTTCTGAATCAAAACGACAATCGATGAAGTGGAGGCACACTTCGTCACCAACAAAAACAGAACAAATCTTGACAAACCGAAAAAGTATGTGCACGGTGTTTTGGGACAGACGCAGTGTTTCGCTGGTATATTTTTTACCACGAGGCGAAACAATCAATGCAAATATGTACTGCGAGATGCTTAGAAAACTACGTCGTGCAATACAGAATATGCTCTAAGAATGCTTCACAATAATGCCCGCCCTCATACTACGAATGCGACACAACTCTTAGAGAACTTTGGCTGGTAACAATTCAATCACCCTACGTACAGCGCGGACCTCACTCTTAATGGACTTCCATCTATTTTTGCACCTGAAATCGAGCCTTCATGGCATGAGGTTCAAGATTGTTGATGAGATCAAAGAATATGTTACCATTTGTTTGACATCACCGGAGGCACATTTTATGAAGAGGGGATGCAAAAGCTTGTATCGCGCTATGACAAGTGCCTACAAATGATGATAGTTATGTAGAAAAATAGATTAATTTTTTACTGAATATGTTCTTGTTTTTTAGGTCCTGTCAACGAAACTTGGTTTGTGGACATACCTTGTAAATACAGTAAAAGTAAAAAACTACAAAAATGAAACCAAAAGTTTAATAATAGTTTAGTTCACACTAAACGGATCGCAGCATTCGTTTTCCTGATATTTCATCTACTTCTTCTTCAAAAAATATTATATTACCTACTTCTATTTTAAACAAATACCTCATTTGCTATTAATACATGTACAAAATAATTAAAAGACAACTCTTATCTTTCTATACTTCATTTAGATAACAATAATTCTACCGTTGTCATGTCTAAATCTAATTACCTTAATAAATATGGATTAATTATCTTCTGTTACTAAATTCTATAAAATGTTTCCCAAAAATCCGACTTAAATATTTGAAAAGAAGACTAATTCACTTTAATAGTTATTTTCAATGCAAGTGCGCTGCCACCAGATATTTCAGGTGAGAAATCGATTTTTACAGAATGAGGCGTAAGCCGTGTTCTGTAAAGAAGATCGGGGTCTTTAATATTATAGCGCACGAGGATCGAACAAAATAATTTGTGTTTTCGGAAAGAACACTAGTTGTGACAGTTATAAAATTAAGCATATAGTTTGTATATTTAGTTATATGCAAGTTTTTGGGTTATGTATTTTAAAAAACGAATAAAAAGTTTATTTTAAACAAAAATTATATCTCTAACAATGTGTATTCAGAACTTATAATGCACAACTCTTCTCCTCCAAAAATATATGGTTTAGTAAACACTCATAAACTGGACAATCCTATTAGGTCCATTTCCACTAATTATAAATGGTTTTTAACTAGCTTATACACTTAAATTTTCTTTTAAAGAACTTAGTTCCGTCAGATTGGGAAATTCTACTAAAATTAATAACTTTCCATACAATAAAAGCAGTTCTTTAATTTCGTTTGATACTATCAGTTTATTTACAAATATCCTTACTGATTTGGTTTTAAAAATTATTGATCGTGAGTGGTACTTAAAATTACGTTCATACAACTCCTTCCTGGGGTTTTTAATTCAGTTTATTTTTCTTAACAATAAATTATACAGATTTTAGGAATACCTATGTGATCTTCACTTTCTCCAATCTTAGCTGAGATAATCATAAATTGTGTTATTAAACATGTAATTTTTAAAATTAGCTTCAAGTTTCACTTCATATACTCGTACTACTTCATGGACGATGTAATTTAAATAATACCTTAAAATTTAATTCTAAGTACTTTAAAAATATTTAGCTCCTCCCACAGTAACATACTTTACATACGAAATTGAGAATAATAATGTGATTAGCTTTTTAGATACTTTAATTGTCAAAACTAATCTTAAAATTCTAATAGATTTATATCTTTTTTCCTTTTATCTTATGAATGACAAAATTAGCCTTATTACTAGTTTAAAAAGCAGAATATTTAAAATTTCACATTTTGACTATATTTCTAATGACCTCAACTTTTTGAAATATCTTTTATTACAAAATAATTATCCTAGTTGTTTAATAAATAAAAATTGATTTCCTAATTTAACGATGTTCGTTTAGTTCAAAATAAATCTATTACTTCAAATAATACTTCCTTATATTTCTTATATATTTTCAACCAGCACAACCAAATTAAAATTGTATATAATTCTAAAATAACTATTAAAAGCTTCTTTGGTATAGTAAAAGACGTAACCTCAAATACATTATGAAATAATTTAGTAAAACTTGTACAGTGCAACACTTGCGGTTCTTTCTATGTTGGTCAATCTAAGCAACGACTCAAAGAAAGATCAATCCAACATAGACCGGATTTTGTTAAAAACCCCCCTAGCTAGTTATACTAATCAGACTAAACATAATATAATTTATTATATAATTTTAACATTTCTATCAGATTTTTAATAGATTATTTAAAATACAGAAAAAGACACTAAATAATTTATAATTAATTGTATGGTAATCAGTTTCTATTTTATGTAATGTACTATATTTACTTAGTGGAAAATGGGAGAGAAAGGGAGGTAGTGACTCTTAGCAACGTCGTTTATTACCTACACTGAATTTTTCTGTAGTGAATAGCGAGCTGTAAGGTTTATACATCACAAACGCGATCATCTAAATATTCTACTAGATTATCGTAAAATTAGATCCAGAAACGTTGTTAAAAAGGGTTTATATTAACCTTAAGGATAAAGACATTCATAGTTACCCGTAACTCCTCAATATTGCGAAATTTGCTCCTAATTAAATTGTTCAGTAATATGCCAGTTGCTTGGGTTGGTCGCCACAATTTTAATCAAGTTTCGATACTTTTTCTGTTAGCATGATTTAATTAATTTTTATGGCTGTGATCATTTATTTGAACGTACAAACTCGGCGTTGAATTTTGGTAACATAAAATATAAATGATCTTAGGACCACTTACGATTAAAATATTCATCAGCTGTAATCGTTGTTTAGCTGAAGTCGCTAACAAGATAGCGTTACTATTATTCAGGTTTTTATCTCTGATCTTAATCAAACTTTCAGTCCACCTGCAACGGTGCTAATATAAACTCATCTTGAGTATACAAATATTTATTGCGAAAAGGCCGTGAAATAATGTAGTTACCTTTTGTAATAAATTTGAAGTTATGGGTACAAATATGTATACAAATTAATTTGGTGTTTTATATTTTAATCAGGCAGCGGAAGACCCATAGTTTGTGAAATAAGAATTACCCGGTTCTAATATTTGCTTTCCTCTTTCTGTCATTGACTAATGCTATTTGTCAATCTTAGATATAATTATTGGATTGGCGAACAACAGTAATAAGAGCTTAAGTACGTTTTAAATTTATGAACGTATGAAGTGTGATTTACTAATTTTGACAATACGGCATCTTATTTATTATCAAATCGTTTATTTGAACCGTAATGTAAAATAATTTTTACTATTTTAGTAATCATATTATTATGATTTTCGTTTAGGAAGTAATTGACATTGCAATCTCATGCGTCTGCAACTTATTTTTACGGTTAGTTATATCAGAATCATATCAGTTGTCAGAATTAACTCACATTGATATAAGCTGTGGTCACAGCTTCTAGCATGGGACGTCATTCACTCAGTACAATTATAGAAATTATTCCTCGTCCAAATTTCTATCGCAGGTTTTGATGTTATCAATCGATAAAAAAGCATCTAGATGAAAACTGCTTATGATAATTTCCAAAATTTATAAAGAACTTTCCAAAAATCTATGCTAGCATGCGAACTCAACACTCTACATAGTACTATCGAACCTAAGAGGTAATTGAGTTAGGGTTGTGTAATGATTAACGCTACGTCTAACGTTTGGGAGGTTATGAGTTGGATCCTCAGGTCCGCCTGCTCTGATTCAAGTTCACAGTGATTTCCTAACTTGACAAACATATCTCTAATGAGATAACTGCTCAAGCAGTGTAATTATTTTTGACTTTATCTATCCTTACTTTAAATTCTTAGCTGAAAAGGGGCCTCGATTATCCACATCCACATCCACAATAATATTGATATTCCCTATTCCTTCCTTTTCAGAGTCGAAGCACAAAACCTTTGATTTATTTATCGGATTTGAATAAACTAATAATTTTACAAATTTTTCTCTTCGCCCAGGACGTCAGTTCTAAATGAAATCCCTTTACACTATTTCCCAGCTCTTTTATAATTTTCTAAAATAAAATTTATTTACGAAAATTATGCCTAATCCGAATTTGAAGTCTGTGAAGTTAACGCCCTATTTTTAAAAACTTTTTTTTTAATTTCTGAGCGCACCCGGGGAGTTTTGAGTTTCGTATTTGATTAATCTTGGGGAGCACTAGCATTACAAAGTGAAATCGCTAAATCAGTGACGACTTTAAACCATTAAGATAATAAATTTTACTAGGGCTTCTTCTAGAACATCGGACGGAATTGCCAGAACTTGCAAAAAGTCGTGAGAATATTTTAAACATTGGATTTAGTGTTTCTAGTTTTAAGTGAGGTGCACTTTAGAATACCAATAAAATTGCTGGAATTTCATAAACATTTGAATATCTGAACTATCGAAATTTTCGATGCGACATACGAAAAATCGTGAGAACTCTTTATTTTATTGTTAAAATTCATGTTTACGTGAAAAGAATTTTAAGTTTTCGGAATTCGAAACATTTAAAGTTATTTCATATGTTCACACCTCTAAGATTCACCAATTACTTAGTTCGCCAAAACTATTCGTGAAATCAACTGAGAACTCTAGAAATATTCGGAGTGTACTAAGAACTTTAAACAAAATTATTTTTGAAAGATAAGATGTCAAATTTATAAATTTGAATTTGAATTTCTCCTCATGCCATTTTACGTGGTCAGCTTTTGAAAAAATTGTACCACAGGAGACTTTGAACTCAAAATTTTTGTTTGGCACGTTATTAATTTATAGAACTTCAGTAAAATACTCAATTTTATGGATTTTTCTTTTCATACGAACTTGCTTTCAAGTTTTTCGTACAAATATCAGCAAGAGATAATCTGCTCCTTCTTATCAATACTCACCAATCTAATTTCTTATAGCTAATTGTCCTCCGATCGGTTTTGTGCAATTTTTAGTAGGTTACTGCGCAGCATTCTCATTATAGATGTTTTGTTTCTCTCTGTGGGATTAAATTTGTCATAGCGCTGAATGTTCTAATTCTATCTCTTATGAAGGTACACTTTGTTATCGGTGTTTGGCTTCAGTATAACAAATTCCATATAAACATGATCAGAAGTCTAGAATGAGGTACTTCTTTTTCCGCGTGAAGTTCTTTAAGTGACTACATATTCGCACAGTTACTATGGAGAAGATTTTCTAAAATTATAAATGTGAAAATGTGAATAACAACATTATGAAAAATTAATCAGCAAATATTTTTGTAATTTTTAAAAATAAAGTCCAAATTAGATGGCCCCGATTGGTGCAGTGGTTAGCATATTTGCCTCTACAGCCAAGCAACGCGGGTTCAAACCCGATCGAGGTCGGTAAATTTTTCAGCGGAGAAAAATTAAAAAACATGTCTTCTCAGATAAGGAAGTAAAATCGTAGTTCCCCTGTTAACGTTTAAAAATTCCCACTGGCGATAATACCCCTCCAGATTCGGAAAAATTCTAGTAGGCATGGTGAAATGACTATACAACAGTTCCAGTCCAAGAGAGCCAAGAGAATTTGCGCATCCCGAAGCCACAGCCACAAAGTCAGTTCAAATTAAATAGCAAATTAATTAAAAAATTACTATAATTACTTACTACTAATACATTAGGTCGCCAAAAATGTTACCTATATATACTGCACTGATTAACAAGTTGAAGCAACAATTGGTCCTAGTACGTAGAAGGAAGACTTCAAAAGAAATCTTGTTTCGCCAAGGCGATCATCATACTTCGGAAAGTAGAAAGTAGCTGATCTACGACTACTCGTCCGGCCTGACTTAGTCGGACTACCCCCTGTTCCGTAATCTTAAGGAAAATTTCAAATGTCAAATTTTAAGCATTGCGGAGGCCCAATCGATTATTAAGGAGTAGTTTGCAACATAACATGAACGAATTAAAAAAGTTAAAACAATGGAGTCATATATTGAATAAATAAATTTTTTCGAAATGTTTTCTTTACAAAGTAGTGTACTTTCAGCACCTCTTCGTATTAGAGCCGTCAATTTTGCCCTAACCTGTAACCGTTTTTGTAACTCAAACACGCCTTTCAAACAATAATTTGTCTAAGCCTATATATAGTGAACAAAAAGGAATATACATTGATAATAAGAAGGTAAAACCAAATTTTTTGAGAATAAAAGAAATACTGCTACATTTTTAATATTTCAACTTAAATATGTTGTGTTGGAATCCACGGGAATCAATTCAAATCCCGTAATATGATTTCAACATTAGAAAAATCAAATAAAGTCGCACTTATTTTATTTTTCTAAAAACTTCCAAATAACGTACTAGAAAATGGTATCTTAAACTCTTAGATAAATTGCTTTCCTACTAATAAAAAACGGAAAAGTTTACAAATAAAAAAACTCTTAACTAGTGTGACGGTAGCATATTGAAATGAACACAAAATTTCGAAGTTAAGAAAAAAAACCGTGTTCGGATGTGCCATGGAAAATTGTTTTTTAAAAGGAGCGTAAGGAAGGGTTACAGATAATAAAAAAATAAAAGATTTAAGAAGCAATCGAAAAGACGCACGGTAATATAAAGTATCTCAAGAACTCAAGGCAGCGTTTGAAGAACTACATGGGTTACACATGGCCTGGAGGCAGATTTAACGTCTTCCGACTAGACAAAGAAGATAGATAAATTTGAAATGCAAACATCTCATTCGTTAGAAGAAACTTGTATGGGTTGCTAAAGAAAATTAATAAAAGCACAAGATGATAGAAAAACGTCTTTTTTGAGCAAGTGGTAGCAACATTAACACTACTTCGCGCTTCACCAACGAAAAGATCACTTACATCGTAATGTAACTAAGACGGCAAAGTAGATTAAGTACATACGCTAAGAATATAAAAATAAAATTCTTTCTGTGGAGTTCGCTACTATCGACGTTATGAAAGGAGTTACTGATATCGTACGTAATAAAGTGTCCGAGAAGTGTACGACGTCTGCAACTTAATTAAAAACGGCTCGTTTTCAAATCCGAGAGCTCCGAGATCTGTAGGAAGCAACCCACTCTCAAGCGCCGTAATTGAAGTTACGAGCATTCGTTAACTCAGGACACAGCTTGGGAGAAAACCCTACACAGCTGTTGTATATTATTTCCGAAAAATTAATGTACATAGCTCGCTCGACAATGTAAGTGAGATTTTATGACTTAAATAAAATTGGAAGTAAAAATCTAATTCATTAAAGTAGTTATATGTATGAAAAATGTGGCTTATTTATTATTTATTGGATATGCCTAATGGGGGAAACCCAAAATTATTTAAACATAAACAACTAAAATTTTATTAACCTTCTTGGTAGAGGTACAGAACGTAAATTTAATTGTTCTGCAAACAGGTCATACATTCCAAGGAAAGTAAATCAAATTCTTTAAAAATACATTGGTTACCCTCCCACTTTAACTAGATCACGCTACAAATTAAATACACGTAATTTAATTCAGTAGAGAATTTAATTAAATTGCCAAAGGTAACAAATGGTTCAAAGTAATTTCCCCCAACTATAATACACTTAACCATTCTTTCCTTCCGCTGCTTAAATGCTCCAAGACGCCCTTCTTTTGGAATTCTTGCAAAATAACTGTATACATCATTAATAATCTCTTCCTCACATTGCAACTTTTTTTAGTCCAAACAATAGCCAAAAATTGCACTTTGCTAGATCAGGTGGGTATGGAAGATGTTCTATTAATTTAATTCTTTTTAGCCAAAAATTCAATAGTCGAACTCGCTGTGTGATGAGGCGTTATCATAATGTAGCATAATTCCTTTTTTGGCAATCTGTTAGGAACTTTTGGCAAACATTTTTCAACATACCATTTAGCTGTAACAACTTTTTGTCCACCTATCTTAATTGCAGTGACCAAGCCCGTAGTCCTAATGAAAATTGCGTACATAACCTTTTTCATTGCTGTATGGGGACGTCCAGTTCCTTTTTGGTGCTCACAGAATTCCTGTTCCTCTCAAATTCTTTAAACTAGCGATGAACGGTAGCTCAAGAAATTGCTTGCTCATAAAAAGTTCAATCCAAGTTCTGGTAAATCGTTCTTCTAACATGCTCTAGTGTTAACTTGATAACTTTATTATATTTAATAATTAATTAACAAAATTTTAAGAACTCGATGAAATTAATACTACCGACAGTTGAAACCGAGGAAGCTATTATGTTTTTTGCTTCTCAATAAATTCTACTGTGCCGGCCCCGATTGGTGTAGGGGTTAGCATGATTGCCTCTACATCCAAAGGACGCGGGTTCAAACCCGAACGGAATCGGTAAATTTTCAGCAGAGGAAAATTTAAAAAACATGCCTAGGTCGCGTGTCAATGTGATGTTTGGCACGTTAACAATCACTACTGGCGGTAGAACTTCTCCAGATTTTGCAAAATTCTAATGGGTATGGCAAAATGACTATATGATAGTTCTAGTCCAAGAGAGCCAAGGGAATTTCCGCATCCCGAAGTTTCAGCCACAAAACAAATAAATAAACCCTCGTATGTTTTGCGATTATTTATTTATGACACACAAAGATGGAGTTCGTTTTAACTTTTTGTTGAGATGAATTGTTCATTAAAATTATCAGACTGTCTTCAAATATTACAAATATTGCACTCTACTCAAAAATAAATTAAGACTAGAGAAAAGGGCGATAAATGCCACCCTCTTTCAAAAATCATAAATAATTCAAAATATTCTTACATACAATACAAAATACTAGTCATATTTTTTTAATGTCCATCAAAAACTGATAATTTGTAAAATAAAAACATCACACAAGTGAAACTCGCAATACTCCCCTACATATGTTTCAAGAAATCTTAAATGTTTTGACATTGCGTCGTATAAGTACGTCTTTATTTGTAAAATTACTCAATACCTAAGTTGAAAAAAATTGCTTTTTATAAATATTGCAATAAGCTTTTATTTCTCTTAAATTGATAAAGACATTTCGATTGCGCTCTTAAGATTAGACTAAAAAAGAATTATATCAAAAGTACCTATTGTCATATAATATTAAGATAATGTAATCAAAGGGTATACATTTTGAAAATAGATAATAAAACTACCTGGTTACTGTGGCCAATTTCCAAATTTGAACTGGAACGGCCATGATTAGTGCTATCCTCTTTGCTCATCTTTATAAAAATTGTACACGATTAACAAAAATATTTAAACACACATCACGTTAAACCGAAATTTGAAATATAACGCAAGAGAAAATAGCGGAACGACACACCGTTTTAATGTGACGGCCGGCGCCTTAACAATGAATGTGAAACTTGAAACAGCCGACAACTTTGTTACTACTGATTTGTGCAGGTGGGGATTTCGTCCTGATTACTGATTACGTTAAGGTAGGACTGCTTGCCTTAGGCATGTACCCGTTTCTTTTAGTTCGTATTAAAATACGCACGCCTTACATTAGGTGCTGAGAATTTTAATTTATGCGTATATCATTTAGCCCAGTTAATTTTTTTAATTTAAATTTTTAAGGTGTAATTTAAAAATCGCTTACGTAATTACTTTTTATTAATTGAAAATTAATTATTTAACGCACGATGCTGACATCTACTTTTTCAACTGGGTATTTTAATTTAACAAACGATTGTCACAGGAAGTTTGCCCTAAAAATTACTTCTGCATATAGTTTTCAAAATTTATAAACATAAAAACTGTGAAATCTGTAACGTCCACCATTTTGTAGAGGCAGGTAACTTAATAGTCATCACCTACGAGAATTGGCCTATATTAGTGATAACGTCAAACATGTTTTGCAACATTTAAATAGGCTTTTTTTCAATTAAACAAGATACACACAAAAAGCTTTATAATTAAAAAATGAGTTTCTGAAAACCTTTAAGTTGGTATTACATATTTCGATTCTAGTTTCTTACAGGGATATTCCAGTTCTCTTTCGATATGGTCGTTATGGGGGCTGCATGTATTTGGTTTGTTCTTTAAGTTCATAGTGTTATAACTTTTCCTTATTTTTGTTGCTTAAAAATGGTAATATAAACCTATAGCATTTTAAACAAATACGCAAACACAATATCACACAAATATTGAAGCCTAAGAAAGAAACTAGAAGCAGCACACCAATAAAATCAGTAGTTCATATACTTTTAGTAAATATTGTGTATTTTAGTTTCGCCAAATTAATTCCACTCTTTACTGCATGGTTTTTAATATTTTAATAGAAAAATAATGAACGTCATCAAAATTCGTTTTATTGCTATAGGAAATTCTTTTTAATCCAAGCTTTTTCGTTTAATGGTGAAATGACGTCAAAACGGGAATTTAGTGACAATACCTTAAAACGTTAGATTAAAATAAGTTTTGTTATCTAAGGTTTAGTTTTATTTTTGCGTAGGGTTGGTAGTATATTGTAAAGTTGCCAGTAATTTGTTCACGAAGATTAATTTACGTTCAATTTTTTCAATCGTATATCTATTTTAAACAGTTGCAAAAATACTTAAACCACAATGTTGTTTTCAAATGCAAGGTTCTATTTACATGTTTTACGGTTAAGTATATGTTAGCGTCTCATATATAAAATTTATAAAAGCAATTATGTAACTTGTTTAGGTAGATGTGCTTTCCAAACTTCACATACGTTAAATAACTTGTTACGTTTTCGTAATTTACATCCCCTTCGTTCATCAAAATTGATAAACGTCCATTTTTGCCCTTCCGAATATCAGCCGGAAGAGCACAAGAAACTTTTTACTAATTTCAGTGTTTAATAAAGATGGTCTGCCATGTTTATTTTCAATCGTAGTATTCTCTTTGCACAAACACTGCATTCGTTTGTCTAAACTTACACAACGAAAGAATTTTTGATAGTGAATTCATTGCTTTGCAAGGTTTAATGTGTTGTAATAATTGACAAAGTACACTTGATAGTTTTTATTCAGTTTCATTGATCTGCATAACCGCACGACCACATTTGCACTGGCACCTAATGGTTATTTTGTACGGCATTTTCTTTGCTTACATGTATCTCAAGTCGCTTTAGAAAATATAGTACTTATTCAATTGTGAGCTTCTTTCGTTGCAGTTGCAAATCTTTTTACTTATATGAGATAACTAATCTTTTTTTGTCATTAAATTGAAGATATTGTCGAATTTTATCACGGAAAAGTATGTCACAACAATCAATTAAACTTATATTAGAATTGCAATTAAAATTATACCATAAACTGATCATTAATTTAATTATATTTTCAACATTAGCACCTCGGCTAGCTCGCAACTTGGTGTTGGTTCCTAATCTCTTGTCTAAAGTTTTGTCATGGAAAAATTACCTACTGCCGAAAAATTATCAAACATTAAAGTTGAGAACGTTGATTAGGATATAAAGAGGAACTTAAATCTGTTAAAGATTGAATATAATACAAACTCTTTCTCCTAAAGTTGCTAATAACCTCAATTATTTATACCTGGTTTGAATCAATCTGGCATAATATACATTGATTTTACAATTACTGATACACAATACGTCCTGAAATTTGTACTTCAATAACTATTCTAAATTGTAATAAAATATTGAAATTCAGTGTACACATTTATTAAACAAATTAAGAATTGCAAATAATACAAAACCCTAAGTTCGGTAAAAATCGTCAGGATGACCACCTTACTGCTTCAATCTCAATCAAATTAAAATTACGAGCATATACATTATTTGATATGCACAGGATAACGCTAAAAATTACTATTCTCATAGCAAAAAATAGCATACGACATTATTTATCATTTAAAATCAATTACATACACTATAAAATGTATCCATCAATCGCTTATTTACAATTTACTAAACTGCTTAATGGTTACTAACAATAGCGACTTAGATATTACATATGCCGAATAAAAATTCTGAATCTGTATTATTCTTCAGGAAATTGTTACAAAAAATAATAGCAAAATATGCCCCCGTACCTTAAGCTCGACGGTCCTAAGAAAGACTACAAATTATTCTAAGTAAAATGCACTTATCCATTTAAAACGCTTTCCTACTTTTTACGCATCCGACGCGAGGTCTGAATGTTTTCTTAATCAAGCAAAAACGCCCTACCTGCTTATAATTAAGTATTTCGTAGATAAATTCGCTAAACGTTTTACATTCACGTCGAGCTGCAGCTTCAAGCTAATTAACTGACTTAAAACATACACGGAAAACATTGTTGATGAAATAAGTAAGCAAAGGGGAACTTTCTGCAATGAAAGAATAATTTTCATTTTATTGCATTATATAAAACTAAAACATTTAGATGATTCGACTATATTGCTAAGAAATATTTTAAAACATTGTGACAGTTTATAAAGCGAAATAATTATTTAATTGAAATTTACCAAAAATAAATTTTAATTAGATCAGAAATGTTCGTTTTCATAAAACAAGAAAAAATACGTATTATGAAATAAATTTATATGTAAATTTATAACGTCTGTTTCTGTTATAGATATTATACAGTTGTTATTTATTTAGCTGATATGCCTTTCAACTATGCTACAGTCAGAGATTTGGTCGCAGGTTAGCGATTTGCTTATGAAGAGTCTTTATTACTTTTTGTGACTTTATGATTGTGCACATATTCTGAACGTACTTGTATATTTACATGTTATTCTTATATTTTATTTGATATGGCTTTATATCGTCAAACTTTGTATCATGATTCAATTAAATTCACATTACGTTTTAAAGTCATATATTTAATATGTATGTTCAACGATAGTATATTTATAAATCTCTATCCTACACTACTTTCTATGATCTAAAATCTACTCATGCATTTTATTTACATTCTATCTACAAACATTCTATAACAATAGTTGCAGAAGGTTACTTATGTTTTGTGTGTTTCGCATTAAAAAGACAATTTATTTATCGTGTAAGTGCAAGTGCGTTTAAGGATCAAGGTGAGTTAATTAATATGGATAGGAATTTCATTTAATACAAATAACGTCCTTATCTTAAATGTTGTTGTGGGGGATTTAAATTGTTCATCCTAAAGCTGAATCGTCCTCGCTCTACAATGCCTAGCAATTTGCAAGAAACTACTTAAAGCTGTTTTTGTGAGGGATATATATATATATATATATGATATTATAAGTGTTACTACTAAACATTAATTTAGTAGAATTTGTTTCTAAATATATATGAACAGGAAGTTTTTTTTTATATCTTTTTAATTTGCTAACGTTTCGGGGATATGTTTTCCCCTTCGTCAGAGCCTAAAATATAAATATTTAACAAACATGAAAGATTTTACAGAGTACTTACATATAAACTAATTTGAAA
>JAHWXV010425401.1:0-12708 GCA_024586415.1 Phrixothrix hirtus
AACATTCAAATACAATGTTAGCGCAAAAGAAATAGCAGTTTCTGTAATTTAGAAATCAATAAATACTCATAGGATTATAATTAATTGAAAATAGCAGATAAACTAGCAGTTGGAGTTAATTATTAAAAACTAGAGTTTAGTTGGAATAATTTTAGTAAATAATAACTAAAGAACTTATTAATTTAAATCCCTATAAGAATATATCACGCCCATACCTTTCCAAATAAAATACTAATATGTAGTTATTAAAACTAAATGCCACTAATGCTTTTTTTTCATGTAATTGTTTTCACTTTATATAAAACTTCAAATATTCGTACGTGGCGCAACAGTTTATTGATAAACCTCCATTTTCTGTTAATGGAGAAAAACATCAAGCACCCACTTATAATACATTACGATAATGTACAGAAACCATTTTTTTAATAGCAAGTACATTGCCCATTTTGAAAAAAATTATAGTTGTGTTGTATTCTGATGTATTGATCAACAAATTTTAAAATTTTGTTATAACAATATTATTTTAGTAGTTGCGCAGCGGTTAGTATCGAATTGACTGTGTTGCAGTTTTGTTTGTTACTAAATTCAAAGAGTAAGTACATTTTTCTATTTTCTTTACCAATTTATTTACAAGAATATTTTAATATTTTAATCGAATGTCGCCTACTGATATAACTTATCCCAAGGTTTAAAGTATAAAATAGAAGTGTATACCTAGATAAATTCAGTTACTGGATATTTCCATTGAACAGAGTTCGTAACAGCCTTTTAAATTTTAAAGTCGGTCTTTATATTAGCTTATGGGCAGTGAGAACTTATTGTAGTACATGTAAAAGTGGAAAATATAGAATAATAAAATATTTTCTGGTAACTAAAATATTTAGTCATTTAACTATATTTACAGTAGCTATGTTTTTGCTATTAATAATGAGTGTTATTTGCTAATAACAATATAGAGGTCTCGATCAAATTTAGTAATAGAATAATTTTTTTTCATGTTTAAGGGGATAATCTCTTAAATTTTTCGAAAGGAAATTAAAATTGCTTTACAAATTTAACCACTAAACTCCTTTGATTCTTTAATGTGTTATTATTGTGTAAGTTCTTTTAAAGTTTAGGTAGTGCCTATCTGATTTAATTAAAAATATATTTTGTATTAGCTTGCTGATGTGAATTCAATTCGATGGAAATCATTAAATAGTTAAGCGAGTACATAAAACTTGTTGTAGAATACAAAAATGTTGCCCTATACATTTTTCAAAAATCGTTTTCTAATCAGAAAAATGTTAATAGGCGTGTGTCTAATTAACTAACAAATAATAAGAATTTAACTTTACAAATTCATAAACAAATTTTGAGTCAACATATATGTGTGTGTAGAGTGTGCATTACAACTTACTGAGCGCCTATGTATATGGGAACCTATTGGGACCAGTTTTTTAAAGATTTGTATAAGGAGGAGGTGTGTTATCCCAAGAGATAATTTCAGACAAAATATTTTAAGTTTTCTGCAACGACCTATTATACTGGAAATTTACTCAAATTTCGTTATTTTAAATGAATTATTCCAATTATTATTAAATTTGTGAAATTTAGGATACATTTTAATATAACCTTATTTTCGAAATTTTTGACAAATGTAGCCCTTCACGAAACAATCATTTTTCGAAATGCAACCGGATCAGGCCGTATATTTTCTTAGCTTGCACAAATAAAACCTATTGGTTATCAAATATTTGAAAATTTTATTAAAAGTCTCTACAAGGTGCTCAGAAATTAGTACCAAAGTTCGCTATCCCGAACATATGAAAACTAGATTCTTTTAAATAGCAAGCCCTGTTTTATCTTCACCGATGGATTCTATGCTGGAAAGTAAGGGTGATTTGTGATTATAGCCCTATATCTAAAATGAACAGTTTTTATAGAAACTTAGAAAAAACTAAATTTCCGTTATTAGAAAATATTAAATTATTGGCTTTGATTTGAGGGAACCAACAAGATAAATGCTATCGTGTCAACATACAAAATTTGAAATAATTTGACATTTAAGCGTGACAAAAGTGTTAATCATGTCCCGTTTTACATACATACAATACGGAAAGAAATTTCAAAATACATTATGTAAGTATTCACAGGATTCTAAACAAACATAAGTTCCATCCATATTCTACCCATTGGTACAAAATTTAAGGCCAGGATTCGATCAAAGGTTTGACTTTTATGAATTTATATTATTTAAAGCTTAGGAGCACAAAGATTATTTACAGAAATTAATTTTGACGAGTGGGGCAAAATTTTATATACAGAGTTTTCAAACTTAAGTCAGCACTATTGTTAACTTTCTTATTAAGGTAGCTATGAAACCGGTAAAATTGTCAAACTAGTGTATATTTTACGCTAATTACAATGATCGAAACAAAAAAATAATTGACAGTAACGTTCTCGAAATATCGATAAAGTAATATTAGTAATATTTAAATTTTCTTACCTTCAATGTTTCGGCCTCTTACCTGTATCCTTTGACTCCTGAATCCTTGTGGCCTTCAGTGCGCTTAAATTTTAAAATTCTTACTCAGCTAACCCGTGGCTCCTAAATTCGTTTTCAATAGTTACTGAACCTTATCTCCCGCCTTTTCCTTCGTTCGAAGGACTATATGTTAGGGTAGTATGTCGAGGTTGGTGTTGTTCTTCAACATGTTTGGTCTTCAGCTGGTTGCGCTGATGGGCTGGTTTTTAGCTGCCTCTCAAGTCAAGATAACCTAATAGAAAGAATGTGCGTCTGAATAACAATTTCTTGCCTTCTTATGCACACCCGTAAATCATTCCCAACTTGTTCTCAGCCCCAAGAACAATTTTATTTATGGCTTGGTTATTGGGGATGTGCTAACCATCGAGACGTTAATCAAATTAAATGGCAATGAACCATTTAACAGAATGTTTATTAAAAACAAAAACTTAACTTTTTGTATATTTCTCTAACCTAGATCTAATTTTTTCGCTGTGTATAGTTCTTTCATCACGGTTACAAATAAATTTCGTACCTACTTTTATTTTCTATGCTTTTTATAATCCAAAGTTCAATTTTAGCTTAATCAAATGCTAGCATGTTTTCTATTTTTATCCCTAATTCTTTTTATCATACTTTTCTGCATTACGCACATTTTCATAGATTTCTTAAATGATTTATTGCTGTTAGAATTTGCTGTCTTGGTGAATTGTGCGCCAGCAAATTTCGTAACCTTGTATTTCATATGACTAAACATTTACTCTGTAGTAATGATATTTTTATGCAGCAATTTAACTTACATTGTTTATGTTTGAAATACCTTTAAATAATCCTAATTTTAATTTCTAATTTTCTGATTTTCTTATTATTTTAAAGTATTTCATACACTTTGCTTTTACTATACAACTGTTATTGTTCCATTTAATTTGTACATATCCTATATAGCATAATCACCATAGGACTTTCTGGATGATCTACAAAATAAATAATTATTACTTAAAATAAGTAGTTAGACTTTTAAAAACAATTTTGTAGTATTTAACTAATTTGTTATAAGCAAAGCTATTCATTTATTTACGTATTTGCCTTACCGCCTCTGATTTCTGCCAAATTGAACCGCGAATCATTTTTAAGAAATTATCCTAGCATTAAAATTGCCATTCTGAGCAAGTTGTTGGATGTGGCCTTCACACATCCTTTTTCTATGATTCATAACAGGTGTTTACGATAACTAAACCGCTTCAAACCGATCCAGTATTCCTCCTACATCTTTCATTAATAATTTTTATGATACAAGGGAGATAAAAAATTTCTAGCGGTGTGGAACACTTTAATTACCGTAAACTCCTATAAAGAACTAACAGGTACGGTTACGTCTACTAACTCGTGACGTCACGACCAATAGCGTTACGTCTTGATATTGGCATTGAATTCGTAAATATTTCAAATTTGTAAAGTATTTTAAATAACTTTCTGATTATTTTTGAACGTTCTATTATTATAAGAAGGTACCTAATTCCATTTTATAGCCGACAGGAAATTTTTAACTTAATTAAACAAAACAAATTGCATCCGTATGCAAAACATTCTGAGCACGTATCCCGTCAAAACTGTCAAATTGCTAGATGCAAGCGCCAGATCGCACCTAACACAAGCAGGGTTGCTAATATGCAATTCGACAACCCTTGTATACGTACTAATGCCTATGGAATAATTTAAAAAATACGTTATAGAACAAACCGGATTCATAACCTATTGAAGACAAATATGAATTCTTATTAAACACATTTAAAAATTTATTGCCTACGATTAACTGCGATTATAAGCGGGCAATTCCAATATTTGGATATTTAAATACTTCGATCTTTAGATAATGGTAAATGAAGAACGCAGCCTTGGTAACTTTGTGATGCGTTATGTTGGTATCAATAACGACAGAATTATTACTTGATATATCTACGTCATTCTACGATGAGACAAGCTAATAGTCCGATTTAATCACCCTAAATGAGTCATGAATTCTAGATGTCTCTGAAGTATTCTTCTATAACTAATTAAAAGCTAGTGTCAATTGTTTTTCTTATACGCCAGTGTCAAGAAGCGCCGAAAAACAAAATATGTAGGCGTTGATTATTATGTTGCAAAGGATAAAACGGATTCCAATTAAGCAGAAATGAAATCTAATCAAACTAAATTACAAGAAAAATGGAATCCAGTCAAACTAAATTGTACGAAGAAATGACAAACTAAAAGAAGAGATGCTATCAATTAATGCAGGCCAAAATCAAATACAACAAGAAATGGGAACGATTACTGCAAATCAAAATAAACTACAAAATGAAATTAAGACAGGCCAAAATGCGTTAAAAGAAGAAATTATAAACAAATTAAAAGAGGAAATGGAATCTGTACAAGAGGAAATTGACTCAAGCCAAAATAAATTTAATGAATAATTGAAATTAAGCCATATTAAATTAAAACAGGTCTTATCAAAAGAAGTAGAAGAAGTTGCCACTTAGATGTTTACAAAATATAAGGAGGTAAACTATAAGTGTGAAGAACTACATCGAAAGTTTATTTTCCTTACCGTAAATAAAGAAGTCAACGTGCCTAAGAAGGAAGTGGCTTCTATTCCTCATGAACAACCAACACAAGTGAATGTGCAGCAAGTTGAACACCTGCCTATTATTGAAAATGGGATGCCAAGTACTAGAAGACACGTTAAAGTAGTCACGTATGATGGGAAGACATTTTGGGCCGATTACCATAAACAATTAGTAGCAGCCGCAACATCGAATAGATGAACCATTGATGAAAGGCAACTGCCTTAATAGTGGTTCTAGGTGGGGATGCTTTAGACATTCTACAAACAATACGGGATGGTCTACAGAATAACTTCGATTATTTTCTTTCAAGATTGGAAATGAAATACGGAGATAAATATCTGTAACAGGTGCACTGTGCCCAGTTAAGAAATCGTGTACAAAAGCTTGGAGGGAACCCCAAGGAATTCTAAACTGAAATTGCGTGACTAGTAAAATTAGCATAGCCAGAAAGTTTTATTGAATAAATTGGGGTGCAAACATTTGTAGAGGATCTTTGGGATTACGATACACAACAGGTACTTCGATTAGCCCGTCCACGCGACCTTGCTGGTGCATTGGCTTATGCACCGGAATTTGAGGCGGCTAAACAAGCATCGAAGGCCCATGTTCGTATGCGAACCATTGAGGAAGATAACACTAGTGCTGAGACTTCAGAAGAAACAGTGTTAAGAATAATTAGAGCCCAAAGACCAACAGGACGTACATTACGATGCTGAAAGTGCGTTAAATGGGCATATATACAGAAAAACTGCCAGGGGTCTATGAGCAGTCCCGCCAATAACACAAAGCGACAGGAATACTAGAAAGGATCGACGTGACGGAAGGAATATCGATCTCTGCTAGTAATGTCCCGAAAGTTACCATCCAAATGGCATCGTTAAAACCGAAACCGGATAGTCTTTACATTAATACAACAATTGCAAGGAAGAATTTTAAAATGCTGCTGGATACAGGAGCAAGGAAGGCAATAGTGAAATCAAACATTGTTCGGAATGGAAGATTACTTCCTTCACAGCTATGATTACGTACAGCAACAAGAAACCGTACAACCGTTCATGGTGAAATTATTATAGATATTAGATCGGTTGTAGGAAGTGTACCCGTCACGTGCTAGTAGCCGGTATTGAAGAACCTGTCATATTGGGTATGGATGTCATGTCTTGGCTTGCCTTAGACTTGAAGAATCACACCATACGAGTTTATAACGAAGAGATACTCATTAATCAACGAGATGACCATGCAATAAAACTAATACTAGCAGAAGAAGTACCATTACCGCCAAGCTGCGAAACAATAATTATGAGCCAACCGGTTGGAGACCTGCGGTTAGAATGTATGGGAATTTTAGAAAACAGTAACATAAATATTGATAGTGGTATTCTAGCTGGAAGGCTTGATCGAGTTTAAGGAAACAACATCCGTTCGCTTGATGAATGTTAATACCTTCCAAATGTATCTAAAAAAGGGCACCGAATTAGCAACATGCATATGCATCTCGTCTATAGTATGTTGCACAAAAACCAGTAAGAAGGTTTTGCCCGTAAAGAATTTATCTAAGCAGCATGCCACACTCGAATTTTTAGACAACGGTTTATCCCATGAGCAAAAGAATAAAGTCAGCCAAATGATCCAACAATATTCCGACATATTTGCCACGGATGACGATTTGAAAGCAGAATACATGTTGTTACATACAAAATAAATAACCATAATACGTCAACAAGCAAGGATTCCGTCTTTATCCTAACGAGAGGAAGACGAACAAATAATCAAGCACATGGCCCATGAAGGAATGATAGAGCCAGTAGTTTAACATAATGAAATGTAATAGCAATAGAGGTTATCTTATGATTATATTACGAAACTCAAAATTTTGGCTGTTTAAGAAGCTATTATAAATGCCATTTCTTCAAATTAAAAGATGGAAAAGAATGGCACTCTAGCACTATCCGAAAATCTAACGGCTTATTGGCCACTCCGGTAGATTATTTGTATGCTCTGGTCGACGATCACATCACTAAAGGATATGTATAGGGCGAATGAAAAATCAATATACAGGGTGTCTCAAGCTCGAATGCCTATTAGGCATTTACGGAAATCTAATCGGTTTTAAAATCGTAAATTTTGTAGTTTTAGATTATTTGACATGCACTTTCTAACTAAAATATTTTCAATTCGGTCAATTCCGGTTGTACCGAGAGTAGGCATTAACTTTGTTAGTTCTTATGAAACGTTATATTTCTTATTATGGAAATAGATTTCTTATGAAATTTTAAGTTGACTTTACTAAAACAACCTTACACCTGGAAGCAGCCGTTTTTGAGATATTTGCAAGAACTGTGAAAAGTACAATTTGTGAAAACCGACCGAAGACAAGCTTTTCCTTTGTTGGGTGTTGAATAAGGAAGGATAGCGGTATCTAACGCATGATCGTACATTAAGAAATCTTCTGCAGGGTGCTCAAAGAAAAGGTATACATATAAATATAAGAAAATAGCGCGTTGTCGATTTTTACAAATAGAACCCCTATTTTTTAATGTTATGTCAGATTCTTCATCTAAAAATAAGGAGAGTTTGATTAAAGTTTTTTATACCTATAATAAGTAGTTTTTGAGTTATTCGGGGAAGTTTATTATTTTATTGACGACTATTATATGATAATAATTTTTTAACAAGTAGCCTTGGAAAATTTTCGCTTATTTTCCAAGGCTACACGTATATGACATTTATTTAAATCTAAAAATTGTGCTTATTTATCACAATTAGTAATTTGGTAGTATATATTTCATTAGTTAAAGCTAAAAAATGGAAGATAACAATAACCAATACTCAAACAGTGATATTTTGTATTTATTTTACGTACGTGGTGAATACGGTATAATTATAAGTAGAACATTCCATATTTTTAATGTAAGATATCCTCATTTGCCAACTATGTCTGAAAAAATATTTGTAAGGCCTATCTCTCAAATTGCAAAGATCTTGCAAAGATGTGTATAAAGTGATAAAGGGTATCATCGACATAATCTACCGAATTATGAAATTGCCCAGAAGAAAAACCAAAGTTGTTCACATAAATCGGTTCAAGGAATGCAGAATCGGAACAGCAAGAATATGAGCAAAGGATGAACTAGGAACTAGAAGAATTAGGAGTCAAGAACAGCGAACAATCATTTACCGAATTTATGTCAACCTTTCGGGACACGACAAGGCTAGATTTGGAGTTACCACTGAGGAATATAGAAATCTGTTTAATATACCCTGCCTCATGGTGTCGCTAAAGATGTCCGAATGTCCCGTACCATCGCAATTGAGTTTAAAAAGAGGTATGGTGACATAAAAGAAATATAACAGCAAGGGCCAGAAATTGGAAAGGCATGTAACTTATTACGTCGTTGTCGCCGAGGTATGCGAAGTAATTACTACCTTGTGACGAAAGCATTATTCCATCAAGAGCCATGCTTTGAAAGATTATAGAAGGCATTATGGGATTTAAGGAATCAGATTTGTGCCGGTGCCGGTAGGAAGTTATCCGCACCCAAGCTCAGTTGCGGCCTAGACCAGCTTAATTGGCGCGTGGTAGGTAACATGTTGGAAGTAGTGTTTCGGGGCACTGATGTCAAGATCCTGGTGTATAGTTGTAATCCAAAAGCAACTACACCAACGACGAACTCTTTAAATTGCCATTTTCTCAAGAAATAGGGTTACAAGTATGGATTAAAGTGTAGATTCCGACATACGGGAACCATCGCCGGTGCAAAGCCCAACGTCACTGTTACGGGACGTAAGAGTCTTAAGGAGGGGGCAGTATGGCAAAAATTAGAAATAACAAAATACTTAATGGAACATTCTGGAACAGTCCAGCATGTTTGTTATAATAAAATAGATAAAATAATCACAAATGGCTCATTGCGGTAGCAGATACCTGACAATTAAATTCAAGGCCAGCAATGAGTCATGGCATTGCAATTGATTACGTCATTAAAATGACTAATTACTCTAGATTCTTCCTAAATAGTAGATCCAATTGGCTTACTTTTTAGTTTTGATCAGAATCTTGCCCCGCTAGTAACTGATATACATAACTAGAAATACAAACATTTGTCGTTGTGAAATAAAAATTTAAATAAATAAATATAAATAAATAATCCTAATATTAGTATATATAACAGAATATTTTAAAACAATTAACTAGTTTCGTTACAATAAATACGATTTATCGTTTAACTTTTAGTTTAGTATTGAAATTAAATTAAATTAGCATTCAAATACAATGATATCGGAAAAGAAATAGCGCTTTCTGTAAGTAAGAAATCAATTAACACTTGTAGGATTATAATTAACTGAAAATTGTCGATAAATTAGACAGTCGGAATTAATTATTAAAAATCTGAGTTTAGTTGGAATAATTTGGTAAATAATAATTAAACGAATTACAAGGATATGTTAGGCGTACAATTTTTTAAATAAAATGCTAATAATGTAATTATAAAAATCTAATGTGATGGATGGCTTTTTTCATCTAATTGTTTTCACTTTATATAAAAATCAAATACACGTGGCCCAACAGTTTATTGTAAAACCCTTCATGTTTGATTAATTTACAAGAAACACAACAATCATACATTATACGATAATCTACAGAAACCATTAGCTTCGTTTACCACAAATAAATTACCCACTTTGAAATAAATTATAGTTGTACTGTATTTTGACGTATTGATCAACAAATTTTAAAATTTTGTTTGGACAATATTATTTTCGGTTAGTATCATATAGACTGTGTCGCAGTTGTGTTCTTACTAGACTCAAAGAGTAAGTACATTTGTCTATTTTCTTTACTAATTTATTTATAACAATATTTTCATATTTTAATTGAATGTCGCCTGCTTATATAACTTGTCCCAAGGTTTAAAGTATAAAATAGAAGCGTATACCTAGATAAATTTATAGTCGGTGCATTTCCATTGAACAACTTTGGTAACAGCCTTTTAAATTTTATAGTCAATCTTCATCTTAGCTTAGGTGCAATGAGAACTTACTGTAGTGGAATATTCAGAATAATAAAATATTTTTTGGCAACTAAAATATTTAATCATTTAACTGTATTTTACAGTAGCTACGTTTTTGCTATTAATAATGAGTGTTATTTTCTAATAACTATACAGTGTTTTTAGTTTACAGCTAGTTTACAGTTTATATCTGTAGATTTTGGTTCTTTTAAGTTTCTGTATGTTGTTTTAAAGGTGTCTTGTAGTATGTCTGCCTTTTCATCTCATTTTGATGAATAGATTTGGTTTAATACATTCGGTTTTGTCTGTATGTTTTGCTCTATTGTTTGTATATTTACGTGTTGGAGTTGGTGGACTAGGCTCTGTGTTTGCTCCTAGTTTTCCTTGAAGGTGGTTTGTTTTTGGTGTTTGTTCGTGATTTTGCAAGAAATATTATTGTCCATAATCTGTTTTTCTATTGTCTTTGTAGTTGTTAGTCGAGCATTTTTTGTTTCGTAGGTTGCAAGGCATACATTTTGATGGTTGTTCTCTTCTGAGGCTGTTTCGTTTGTTGTGGTCTGTAATACAGCAATGGTTACATACCTCCTCGAACCTACAGAATTTCTGTACGTGTCCAAGATCTCAGCACTTCACACATTATGGAACTACAAGTAAGTCCTTGGTATGTAGGGCACTAAACCATACATAAACCCTATAAGTGTTTAATAATGCTTTGCGGATCACTAGTGTAACTTTTACGATCTGGCGAGAGGTCGGCTAATTTCTTGGACCAATTTTGAATTTCAGTTTGAAATCCAAGTCTAACTCCTCTTTGCTAATGAAATTATCTTCAAAGTTTTATTGAAAAGTTTAATTTTTTTGTTCTTCTTCATGTTTACCCAATGGCACGTCGTAAATAACTACGAGGGGTTTCTTTTTCTGGAGAGCTCGCACTTGAGTTACGCCTCTAATTCTTTATTGTTTATTATCTTTTCCGCGTTTTCTAGCATGGCTGTCTCTTCTATTAGCATTGTGTTTGTTGATCGGATTTTATTTATTTTGATTTTTTGTGTAATAAGGTCAAGTTTTGAGTGAAGTTTTCTCTGATCTTTTTATTGTTTGTGCCTTGTCGTGTTTTATTTATTTTTATTTGCTGTGAGTGTATGTGTGTAGGGATGGTTTGTGTGACTGCTTCACTTTCAATATTGGCATAGCTGGGTATTGTCTGTATTTTGGTGCTTTTTAGTGTGTTTAGTCCTTGTTTAAGGTCAGTAATTTATTGTTTCAATGCGTTGTTTTCGCCTAGTATTTGATATTGGAAAATAGTTCAGATCATAAATTTGTCTTTAAGTAAGCTTCGTGAAAGTTTTGTGATTTTATGATTCGGATCTAGGTCATTTTCAATAAAGTGTGTTAATTCTGTGTATGCATTAATTAGGCCAAAGTGTGTGGTTTCTGTAATTATGCTTGTTTGTTCGTCAGTTGTAGTTAGAGAGGCCTTACCTGTGGTTCTTTCCCCCATTCTTTTTTAAGATGACTAAGGTCGTCTAGCAGGTTTCTTATCCTTTCTCTGCGGATTGCGCCTTTCTTTATAGCTTTAGAGCCACCCTCCATCATAGGAATGGTCGTTTTATATTTCTCGATTCAGTTTCACTCTCTTACTAAAATAGAAAAATCTAAACCCTAAGGTTTAAGGAAGTCTATGTAGAACATTAATCTTAATTAAATGTATGTTAATATAAAACTGTAACGGTTTCTTTTTGTTTTTTTTAACATTTTTAAATGTTTAGGTACTATCAATTTAATTTTAGGTCAATTAATTTTGTCTTTTGCGTTTACTCTCGCGCTTTTGAATTTTCGACGCGTTTTGGGTTCCCTAATCCCGTTTCATATAAATTTTATTCACGAGCATCCTTGTTTGTTCTCGTCGCGTTTATGCGTGCCATCCAGGATTGTTGAGTTAGTTAGTCGTGGAAGATGAACGCTCGTTACTTCACTCTGTTTTATTTCGACTACTTTTCTGTTTGTTTTTTTTGCAGGATAAAACACCTACATCATTAGGGTGAGTAGGCATCCCTTGTTTGTGTACGAGGTTGGTTGGTAGATTTTTTCGTTAGTATTTTGGTTTATAGAATCGACGCTATGGTTTTAAGGTTACCGACGGTTTCTTGATGAGCCCGAAGTTACGCTTTGAGGGGTTCCTTTCGCCTTGGTCGATCTGCTGCCTCTCCACACCAGAGCCATCCTTTGTTTTACTTTTTTACGGCCCTAGTGCAGCAACCAACAGTTTTGCGGAGGAATATCTGCTCGGCAGCGTCGTGGTGATGAAAAATCATGTTCTAAGGGTAGAATCTGTTTCCATCAAGAGCTCAATTTACCTTTTCTTTCTCATTGGCAACCGCCAAAGATGGCGAAATTTAGATTATATTTGACACCTAAGAATTGCTGTTCTGAAGCCTAACGTTTACTCTTATTTTCACTCCATGCCACTGTAAATATTAATCATAATTTGTCACAAGACGAAATCACAATAACGCATGTGGCAGAAACACCAGTGTTTTAGCGACGGCCGGCAAAGCTACAGTGGAGCGAGGCGTGGTTCTCT